>CM054058.1:282273051-282540201 GCA_028641055.1 Alopecurus myosuroides
TTATTGAAAACTCCAGAATTAAAACAAAAAAACTAATCTCTTGAGACAGCAAGAGGACACTAGGAAAATCCAAACCAAAACAACCGGGTTGCCTCCCGTAAAGCGCTTTCTTTATAGCCATATAGCTAGGCTTTACTTACTTAACATCATGATGGTTGGAGTGAGGTGGCTCGGCATCCCCAAGCTTGGATTCTTGTACTTATTTGATACATGTAGGGTGAGCCCAAGGGTACATCCCCAAGCTTGATTTGTTTTCCCTCTTGATCTTCGTTCATCTCACTCAACTCTTCCTCCTGAAAAATTCTTCTTACACAAATCTCAACATAAAACTTGATTAGAGGGGTTGGTGCCTCCATAAATAAAATCCACATAGGTACAGCAAAGACACATCATGAGTTGATTATAAATATTAAGTACTGTTACTACAGTTGTGCATTGCTCCTTGATCAAAAGAACCACACAAAATACAAGTAATGAGAGCAATGCAAAATAAAGACATAATCTGCCAAAAACTGAACAGCCCGTAAAGAGTGAATTTTTAGAGGCACTTAAGTTGCTCAAATCAGAAAACTTAAAACTAATGAAATATGTAGTGATAACTAAATATTGCTGTCGTAAATTACCAGGTAAAAATTCCACTTCTGTGATTTTAAACATTTTTCGCAGTGAAGTTCAGGAATCTGTTTTCTGGACAGCTAATTACTATTGTTTAATCCTATCTCTCATATAAAATTATTCTTGCCATTTATGATGAGAAATAAGACAGAAATGTGATGTTACAGTAGTGAACTAATTTTTTTTTAGCTTTGGAAAAAGTTTTAATGATAGAGACTTTGCAATGGTTTCATTGGCATGAACAACACATGTTCAACGTCGACCCCAACTTCTCCATTACTCATCCTTCTCATTTACTTTCTCAATTTTTTTATAAAATGAAAATCTTAAAATAAATGATACATAACAGTAGGTAAAGGCATTTTACATGTTGTAAATACATAAATGTGTGCTCAAACCAAATAGGAAATTAAAGCATAAGGAACACACCAAAAAATATTAAACAATTTATTTTTAAGTCTAACGCATTTCCTATGCATTGGCATTTTGTAATGAAACAAATAAAAGAAACACATAATAGCAAGCATAGAAAGGTAGATCAAGTGCAACTTAAATACTTTTAGCATAAAGAGGGGAAACTTAATATTGTTGAAATATGTGTAACCATGTTTCCCTCTCTCATAATAATTTTTAGTAGCATCATGAATAGATTCAACAATATGAATATCACATAAAACATTCTTATCATGAGCCACATGCATAAAAGAATCACTACTCTCCACATAAGTAAAATCCTCATTAGTGATAATGGGAGTTAAACATTCATAATTTTCATTGCAATCATCATATATAGGAGGCATAGTATCATCAAAGTGAATTTTCTCCTCCAAGCTTGGGGAACTAGAAATATCATGCTCATCAAAACCAACTTCCCCAAGTTTAAAACTTTCCATAGAATCAGCAAGTATATCATTTTTATCCTCAATAATAGGGGGACTAAAAATATCATATTCATCAAGATAAACTTCCCCAAGCTCAAGGTTTTCCTTAGCAATAAAGGTGTTCAAAGAATTAGTACTACCACAAATATGATTGTTGTGCAAATATTTTTTCAATTTCTCCTCAAACACTTCATGTCCTAATTCAAGGTACATATTATACAGTTCTAAAATTGTTTGGTTGTTTTCCATTTTATAATTTTTTTTGTATTTTAGGTTTATATGTTAGTATGCAATGCAAACAAGAATAAAAGCTTAGCACAACGCTCCCCGGCAACGGCGCCAGAAAAGTGCTTGATGACTCCCAAGTGCAGGAGATCAATTGTAGTACCTTTCGATAAGTATTTGAGTGTCGAACCCACGAGGAGCTGAAGGTAAGCTATCTATTCTCTAAAGCCCTATAACCCTCTTATATGGCTGTTTATGCAAAGCAATAAGTTTGACTAAAAGGAACTAACTAATTAAAAGCAAGTGACGTGGAGTGTGGTTTGTCTAGTAACTAGTGAAGTAAGTTTAAAATGCAAGTAATCCTAGAGCAAGTTTCTAAAGCAAGTTTCTATGCAAGTTTCACAAGTAGAAAGCAGCAAATATCTCAAGTATCTCAAGGGAGCAAGTGTTCTAGCAATAGGTGTTTCGTTCGTGTGGTTGTCACAATTAGTGAAGCACATGTTTTAGTCTTAGTTTTTTCTTCTAGGAATGAGCCATGAATAGGTATAGTCAAGTAAATGATCTACAACCCCTTATGATGGATCATGTGGCCAAGTAAATGACTGCACAAGATTGATTAAGACATAAAGTCCCACCATAGCCTTACGTTCTAAGGTCCCCTATATATATCCCCCAATAACTTAACTTTGTGGCTCGGTCTCAGGTTACTGTCACTCCCAAGTCACCACCACTCCATTATGCTACAGGTGATCACCTTACATGCATTCCCCAACATATGCGTGCACTCATATATTGTACATAAAGACAATCATAGAAGATAACAAACTTGTATGCAACCAATCAACGAACTATTTCACCATTGCCAAGGACAATTCACTACTCAAACATAGACGGGGAGACACAATACATCAAGGGAATATAGTATTGCATCATACATCGTGTTTGCCAAGAGATTACAATGGAGAGATGGAGACGATCTTGCTGTAGATGTTGATGATGAACACGCCGGAGGGGGGTGGAGCCCTTCTGGGGTGATCCCGGCGGCGTTTCCCCCCTCCGATCTTCTCCGGCGGCAGCCTTCTGTCTCTCTGTTTCGTGGTTTCGTCTCTCGGTGCCGCCTCCTTCTCGAAAAGGCCAGGGGATCCTTTATATAGTCGTTTTTAGGTCACGAGACACTCGGGAGAAGAAAGATCGACGGCATCGGAGCCACGGGGGCAAAAAGGGGGCCCCACACGCGGCCAAGGAATATGGCCGCGTGGAGGGTCCTCTTTTCTACCTGGTTGGCCTTTTGGCCCTCTACTTTGGCCCATGGTCTTCGTCTCAAAAATTCTGAACCGTGCTCTTTGACCTTGCCCTTTTTGGAGTCCCGAAGCTCCCGGAAAGTCTGAAACACTAAAAAGTACGTTTTCTGGAAAAACAGGGTTAGAACCAAAAGAAGGGGGATTGTTTAGAAAATCCCCCAAATCATTATAAAATATGAATATAAGTTGCTAATATGTAGTAAAAACAAGTAATAACATGCAAAGTTCATGTATGCATTTTACATGCATCAGTAAGTCATTCTTGACTATCTCTCTGCCGCAACGTACCTTAATTTGGTCTTTCAGGAACTGACGATATCCCCTTCTTTTTTGTAGATGTCCTTGGAGTAGCATTGGAACTGCCTGGGAGCCAGCGAGTGGATGCCCTGATGGATTCCTGCACCCAACTCCAGGGTCATGCGAATGGAATCTGCTCCCTCATTGGTGAAGCCACCCGAGTGCTGACGCAGTTCCACGAGCGCCTACTGGCGGATGCAGTGGTTCCGCCTACGTTGGGCGGCCTTCTAAAAGTTTTCTTGGAGGATGAAAATCTCCTCCAGAATTATTCAGTCGCCCAGTCTGAATGCGGAGCTAGGACAGCTATCCAGTTTGCGCTGGTGCACGGAGTCTCGGACCTGGAGAAGGTGTACTCAAGCCTTCCCTACGACGCTGTCACAGGTAGAAAGGTAGCGCTCCGTCCCTTTGGCGCTCCTGCTGAGGTCCTTGCCAAGAAGCTCTCCGAAGTGCTTGCCCGTGCTAGTCGCAAGGGGCAACCTACTGCGAGTGGCAGTACTTCTGCAGCCCCATAGGCTAGTTTATATTTCCTTTTGCTTGTCGATGTAATGAATCTTGGGATGTATTCCCGTATTTGCTTAATCGAAGTGTTTCTTGATATCTTGAATTCCTGATTGTTGCGATTAACTGTTATGAGCTCTTGATGGGAGTAGCCCCGAGCACCTGATAAATAGGTGGTATGTTTCTCGAGTGGCGTCTTGTAGTGTTTCTGAACTTGCTTCATTTCTTTCCAGGTAGTGGGTCCTAGCGCAGAGTCTTCGAGTGGGTCTGCTGCGCGAGTGGATCCCCTTGTTGCTGCTGCTAGTACTTTTGCCTCGCTCCGTGATCGCGTTGCGGATGGCGAGCGCAAGCTGAAAGCGCTGCGGGGCGTGGCTAATGTCGCCAAGTCAAAGGAGAGACTCGCGGCTGATCGTGAAAAATTTGTGATGGAGGAGCTGGCGGCCATTGCGAAGGATATGCTTTGTAAACCCGCAAGCTCCCGAGTGTTTGGCTGCTTGCTTCCCTTTGTTGTTTTGACGAATTTGCTGAATTTTTCAGTTGTTGAACCCGACGGTCCTTGCGAGCCTCACTGGGTGGATAACCACATTTCTTATGAGGCTGGTAGCTCCAAACCACATGCAGCCAATTTTTGGTCAGACCGAAGTCGAGGATTTGTCTTGGCCACTTTGAAATATCGGGCGAGCCAGGCGAAGGTTCTTCTGGAGTCCTGTCGCGAGGCTCTTTCTGCTGTACATCGGACGTTTTATCCATTGGACACCGTTCCAGAAGGATGGAGCGGTTTGATAAGGGTCTTTAGTCGAGTAGGAGAGGTTCGGGAGTGCGTTCGCCAACAGATTTTCTGTGGAGCGCAGGTAGCACTCGCCTTTGTTCGCGTGTGGCATCCTGAGATCAACTTTAACTCGGTGGTGCGGCTTCCCGATTCTTCGATTGACTTTTTCCTCACTACACGGTCATCCAACCCACAACGGAGCGGATTATTCGACTGACTTCGAAGGAGATAGACCAAGTGCTGGCGGAGAGGACTGCTCACCGTCAGGTGTAATCGTAGGATGTAGAGATCCTGTAACCTTGTATAGCTCACTCGAGATTTTGTAAGGTGTTTTATAAGGTGTGAACCTTGTTGTACCTTGTATTTGAAAATTTTCATCTAATGCTTAGTTAGGCGTAGGCCCCGTGCGTTTGGGGTGTATACCTGTTGTTTTAGCATGTAAAATGAAAAAACGTGAATCGCTATGGTTGAAGAACCATGTGTTTTTATTGATATGGCTGAGAAGCCATGTATTTCCTCGAGCTACAAGATGGCTAGTATATTTTTATTTTTTGCTAATAGAAAAATCCTAAGGATAGAATTTGCGGAGATGCGCAACGTTCCATGGATTGGAGCAAATGCCACCAGTCTCTGGGTTCTTCAGTCGATACACGCCACCTGGGATAACTTCGTGTATTATGAAGGGTCCTTCCGATGGTGGCTCGAGCTTGTGTCCTTCCTTCTGTTTGAGCCGCAGCACCAGGTCGCCTACCACGAAAGATTTGTGGCGTATGCGACGACTGTGGTAATTGCGCAGTGATTGCTGATATACCGCCGATCTTGCGAGTGCGATGTCGCGAATTTCATCGAGTGCGTCCACGTTTTCTGCGAGTGCCCTGTTCGAGGTTTCTTCGCTGTATGCGACGACTCGGGGGGCGCTGAATTTGACGTCTTCGGGTAGGACGACCTCGGCTCCGTAGACCATGAAAAATGGTGTATAGTTTGTTGACCGATTTGGCATTGTGCGAAGCCTCCACAGTATGGATGGTAACTCCTCTGCCCAGTGCCCTGCTGCTGGGTTTAGGCGATCGAGTAGCCGCTTCTTCAGGCCAGCTGAGACTAGTCCGTTGGATCGCTTGACTTGATCGTTAGTTTGCGGGTGAGCCACCGAGGCGAAGCTGAGGGTGATTCCTTTTTTCTCACAGAATTCCTGTGTTTCCTTCGCTGTGAAGTTGCTGCCGTTGTCGGTGATGATGTTGTGTGGTATGCCAAATCTGCACACAATGGAGTCGAGGAATTTTACGGCACACTGGGCGCTGGCGGAAGTGACTGGCATAGCCTCGATCCACTTCGTAAATTTGTCAACTGCTACGAGCAGGTGCGTATATCCTCCGGGTGTCGACTTGCGTAGCGGCCCTACCATGTCTAGCCCCCATTGTGCAAAGGGCCAGGCGATGGGGATCATGTGTAGTTCCGTGGCAGGGGCGTGTGGCTTGGGCGCGAATCTTTGGCAAACATTGCACTTGTCGATTAGGTCCTTTGCGTCTCTGGCCGCCGTGAGCCAGTAGAATCTTGCCCGGAAAGCTTTGCCCATGATTGCCTTCCAGCTGGTGTGGTGTCCGCAATCTCCTTGATGTATGTCTCGCATCAACTCCTTGCCATCCTCGGGTGCTATGCATCTCTGCAATATTCCTGATATGCTCTGTTTGTATAGCTCTCCGTTGAGCACCCAAAATGTTTTGCTGCGTCGTACTATTTGTCGGGCCTCGCAAACGTCTGTTGGGAGCTGTCTGTTGGACAAGTAGTCGAGATATTTCTGCGTCCAGACTGGCTCGACCAGAAAAACTTGTCTTGAAATATTGTGGCTGAGCTCGATAACAACGATTTGCGGGCTGAAGTCCGTCTCCAATGCTGCGACTGCTCCCGCTGGCTTTTTGACCTTGACTGAATGCTTGATCATCCGCTCGAAGTATATTCCCGGTGGTATGGGCGTGTTTGTAGACCCCATGTTTGCTAGTTTATCCGTTTCCTCTTTGCTGGATCGTGCAATGTGCTTTAGTTCGTACCCTTTGAAACTTCCTTCGAGCAGATTATACATATCCCGATAGGCGACCATGTTATCTGCAATAGCGTCGCACTCTTTCATCATCTGCTGTACGATGAGGTTTGAATCTCCATAGATCATCAATCAGGTGGCTCCGTAGGCGATCGCCATTTTCATGCCGTAAAGGAGGGCCTCGTATTCTGCGTCGTTGTTGGATGCCGGGTCGTCGGGTGGGAAATCCAACCGCATGACGTACTGCAGCTTCTCTCCTCTAGGGGATATGAGGACGACCCCGGCTCCAGCTCCTTCGTTCCTCTTCGACCCGTCGAAGTACATTATCCAGTTGCTCGTGTATTCTGGTGGTCCTGGTGTTTGCAGTTCTGTCCACTCACTCAGGAATTACACGAGTACTTGTGATTTCACAGATTTGCGCCCTGCATATATGATGTCCCAGGCGCCGAGCTAGATACTCCACTTTGCAATTCTTCCGGATGCCATTGGATTGTTCATGATAGTACCGAGTGATGCGTCGTTTAGCACCGTGACGGTATGTTATTGGAAGTAGTGCTTGAGTTTTCGAGCTGTGAGTACCACACCATACGCGAGTTTCTGGTAATGAGGGTATCGCTGTTTGCACGGTGAAAGCACCTCGCTTATGTAATATATTGGTCTTTGGACGCCATATGCCTTGCCATCCTACGGCCGCTTGACCATGATCGCTGTGCTGATACTTGATTTGTTGCGGCTAGGTATAAGTACAGTGGCTCCCGTTCTTGTGGCGTTGCCAGAATACGCCTACTCTGCAGTGCTCGCTTTAGATCTGCGAATGTTTTTTGTGCTTCGGGTGTCCACTCGAACTTATCTGTTTTCTTCAGTAGCTTGTAGAAGGGCAATGCTTGCTCGCCTAGCCTCGCAATGAATCTGCTCAGAGCGGCTAGTCGTCCTGCGAGTTGCTGCACACCGCGGAGATTGGTTGGCTCCTTCATTGTCAGGATCGCTTGAATTTTCTCCGGGTTGGCTTCGATTCCTCGAGCAGACACCAGATACCTGAGAAGTTGTCCTGCAGGGACGCCAAAGACGCACTTGGTCGGGTTGAGCTTGATCCTGTATGCGTTCAGAGCGTCGAATGTTTCTCTGATGTCGTCGAGGAGCTTGTCCTCCACTCGAGTCTTGATGACGATGTCGTCACGTACACTTCTACATTCTTGCCAATGAGCTTGGCGAGACATTTTTGCATGCAGCGCTGATATATTGCGACTGCGTTCTTTAGCCCGAAGGGCATTGTCGTGTAGCAGTAGACACCGTGAGGTGTGATAAACGTTGTCTTCTCCTCGTCCTCCTTTTTCATCCTGATCTGATTATAGCCCGAGTAGGCATTCAAGAAGGAGAGGCGCTGGCAGCTTGCTGTGGAGTCCACGATCTGGTCGATCCGTGGTAAGGGGAAGTTATCCTTGGGGCAGTGTTTGTTCAACAACGTGTAGTCGATGCACACGCGAAGGATGTCGGTAGTTTTCTTCGGGACCAGCACCGGGTTTGCTAACCAGGTGGATATCTTTATTTCGCGGATGAACTTCGTGGCGAGTAATCTGTTCACTTCTTCTCCAAGTGCTTTTTATCTTTGGCTCTGAAAACCCTCGGGTTGTCTGTTTGATAGGCTTGGCGTCTTTGTAAACTTCGAGTGAGTGCTCGGCGAACTCCCTGGGTATCCCTGGCATATCTGAAGGCTGCCAGGCAAAATTTTCCCAGTACTCACGGAGGAGTTCGACGAGCGCGCCTTCCTATGCTGGCGAGAGGGTGGTGGACACCATCGCCGTCTTCGTAGGCTCCGTCTGGTGCACTTGATGTTTTCGAGTGCCGCTGTTTGCGCTGAACTCGAGCTCTGGGGCGTTCTTTTTTGTGAGAGGCATCACGGAGTGATCCGTGGTTTTTGCTATCTCTTCCAGCTCCTCCTGCATTCTGAAGGATTTGGCTATCTCGTTGAACTCGATGTCGCATTTATTGAATTTTTGGAAATCGCCGTCGATGGTGATGGTGGCATGTTCCCCGGGTAGCTTGAGCTTCAGGTAGGCGTAGTGTGGTACTGCCAAGAATCTGGCGAATGCTGTTCGGCCAAGAATAGCGTGGTACTATGAGGGCCAGTCGACTACTTCGAAGTCGAGGAATTCTTGTCTGTAATTGCTTCGGTCGCCGAGCACCACCTCCAAGTTGATTGTTCCGAGTGGGCGGACTGCCTTCCATGGTACTATCCCGTGGAAAGATGTCTCTGATTCCGCAAGTCCCTCCAGGTTCCTGTTCATCCCGCGGAGTGTGTCCGCGTAAATGATGTTGATTCCGCTGCCTCCGTCCACGAACACTCGGGCAAGTTCGTAGTTGCCTATCTGCGCCTGGATGACGAGTGCGGCGTGTCCTGGTCGATAGACTCGGGGGGGGGGGGGGGGGGGGCTGGTCCTCCTTGGAGAAAGTTATCGGCTGGTCGGCCATCTTCAGATACTCGGGTTTGTACGGTGGGTCCTGGACAACTATGAATACTTGTCGAGTGTTTATTTTCTGGGCCCTACGGGACGGGCAAACTTTTTGTATCATCCCTAGGAGTCCTGCTGGGTTCGGGTACCCATTGCCTCCCTGGTTTGCGGCGGGCGGCGCTGGTAGCGCGGCTAGCACCGTATTTTGGTTTCCTGGTGGAGGTAGGGCTTGCGGCGGGTGGAATCCTTGGGTTCCTCCTCCCGGGAGCTGCGGGTAGCCCTGATTGACTGCCGCTCTGTTTTTCTTCGAGAAGGCCTCGTGTATGTCAAGGAACTTTCGGCAATCCTTGAGAAGGTGTGTTGCCTTGGTTTTGCCAGTGCGCTTATCTGTAAATAGATGTAGCGTGCAGTAACCATCGAGGTCCTCCTCGAGAGTTTTATCCTCTGGTTTTGGCTTCCATTCGCGATTTCCACGATGTCCGCTGTCGCGATTTCTTGCGAATTCTGCTGCCACCAGTTCTTCCCGATCATCGTGATCGTAATGCTTTCTCCTCTTCTTTCGACTATGGCGGTCGTCTTCAGGTGCTGGTGAAGATGCTTTCTCATTGCGCACCGAGTCTTCGCCGTTGGCCTATCTGTCGGCTATAGTCATCAGTTCTCCAATGGTTTTGGGTGCGGCCCGTCCCAGTTCTTCTCTGAAGGCGGTTCGCCGAGCTCCTTTGGCAAAAGCTTTGACTGCAACTTCTTCCAATATATTTCCCGTTGTATTCCTAAGTGTGGTCCATCGCTGGATGTATTCGCGAGTAGACTCGCCACTTTTCTGCTTGCAAGCTCGCAATTCCTTGATGGTCGCAGGTCTCTTGTATGTCGCCTGGAAGTTCTTGCGGAAGTCGAAGGTTAGATCGTCCCATGATCCGTAGCACGCCTTCGTTCTTCCTTCGAGCCAGCTGCGCGCAGTGCCTACAAGATGTAGGTTAAGGTACTACATAGCTGTGGTCTTGTTCCCACGTTGGCATTTTACTGCTGTGAGATAATCCGACAGGCAGGACTTGGGCTCCAGCGAACCGTCGTATTTTGGCACCTTCGTAGTGAGCTTGAACCTCTTGGGCATTGGTGAATCATGGATGTCGCGAGTGAAGCATAGCGCACCGCAGGCCTCTTCGTCAGAAGAGGTGGACGGGGAGCGCACGCGGTTCCTGGCTGCTCGGGCCTTGTCTACTTTGTTTTGCACGATGTCAGATCACGGGTTGTATCCAGGCTGGTCGCGATCGACCTCCTTCGGTGACTCCCTGCTGCGGTGTCGCGAGCGACTGCTGTGGTGCCGCGGGCTGCGATCTCGATCCCTCGGGCTACCATCACTGCTACTCGGACTGTCGCCACGTCGTCGAGCTTCTTTTCCTCGGGCGCGCCGAGGTGACTTCTCTCTTCTAGGCGACGTACCCCGCGTCCGCGGTGCGTTCCTTTGTCTTTCCGAGGGGTTTTCTCGGCCTCCTTCTCAGTCGCGTTCCTGCGGTTTTGAGCCGCGAGCCTTGCAGCTGCCATGCCCAACCCCTTCTGGACTTGCCTGTATTGCTCCGCGCGGGGTCGTTCTCCCCTGGCTGGTTCACCTACAGGTAAGTAGCTGCGGCTAGAACCGCAGCGGCTGGAGTCGTCGGGTGCATGTTGCCATCATCATCGACGCGCATGAGGGAGGTTTCAAGTGTCTTGCTGATCCCGCTCAGAGATTCACCATCCATTGTTGCGGTCTTCGAGACGTATCTCTTCCTCCCGGGATGGTTCCCTACAGAATATGTCTTGGAGAGTGCCGCACGGCGCTGGCTTGACTCATCCGCTAGCTTCTTGCGCTCGGCCAGATCCTTGCGAGCTTCTTTGATCAATGTTGCTGCTTTCACTAGATGGTAGTGGTATGCGATTAGATCTTCCTAGGGGGATCCTTCTTCAATCGGTTTGGCTGAGTGTACGGCCGCTTTCGCCTTGAGCCAGGCTACTCGCGATACTTTGATGTGCTCATGTCCCCTCGCGCTTTCTTCCGTCTCTTCGGGTGGATCAGTTGATCCTGCCATGCAGACCTGAGCCAGATATGGCCCGTGAGTCCTAGGCGTGGATTGGAGAGCTTCCCCGACCCGAGAGGGTTCTTCTACAGAGATGGTGTGGAAGTTGCGAGTGTTCAGGCGGATGGATTCGCCGCTTTTTGCTAGGTTGCGACTCGCGTAGTTGGGTAGCGAGTCGACAACTTCAGACTTCGAGACCGACTCAGAGTCTGATCCTTCGAGATCGGTTTCCTCGGGGAAGTGCAGGATCCCCGCTTTGTTGGCGTAGAATTGGAAACTCCCGAACGTCAGGGTGACGCTTTTCTCTAGGTCGCTGAACGCCGGGCGCAATTCCGGCGAGTTGGGCGCGACGATGACTGACCCGATTCGGATAGGATCGGTTGGAGTTGAAGTTCCGGGGCTCCATCTGAATTTTGGCGACGATGAGGCCGAAGATGCCGTAGACCCAGCGCCCGCCGTTCCCAGAGACGGCGCCAATTGTCGAATATGCATCTCAACAAGTCCCTCAGGTGAATCGATAGGGTTTCGAGTAGGAGAACGCGTAGGCGCTGGTGACAATCGTCGGCTAACGGGGGACACGATTTACCCAGGTTCGGGGCCCTCGTAGAGGTAAAACCCTTACTCCTGCTTCCGTCGATCTGTATTAGCACGATAGATCGGTTACAGTGGGGGTGCTCAAGTCGAGAGTAGATCTCAATCTCAAGGCTTAGGTGGTGCGATATTGCTTGGTCCTCCTCCCGGTGGTTCTCCTGGCCTTATATAGGTGGCCAGGTCTCAAACCGTCCCCGGAGGGGTTACAAACCCTAACCTAAAGTAGGTTACAAGTTTCCTTTCTTAACCCGCAAGGCTTTGCGGGTGGGCCTTGATTGGGCCTTCTAGAATTGTCCATGGTATCTCCCTTGGAGCTTGGGTCTTGGGCCTTGGACCGGGTAGGCTCATCCGATAGGTCCAGGATCCATCCCTTCGTCACCAAGAGAGGATACACAATCAAAATGTAACTCGTCTTATGTGTATAAGTTTCTAAGTAGACAACAATCATGATGATATACATCCACAAAGAAACATGTGCATATAAAATAGTTACCAAAGAAAATAATATGATATCAAAGAGAAAGTCATAAATACACCAATAAGATTTTTTTATTGAAAGCATAGCACATAGCTCAATTTTATCCTTAGAGGGATATAAATGAAAATCCAACACAAACAGATAAAAAACATCACAAATATCAATAAGGGAAAAAGAGATAGTTGCAATGTTTTGATAGAAGCAACAAGTATCACAACGGAAAAAATGTGTAAATAAAATATTTTCATGTCAAGATGCAACCTACACAAGGTTGAAAACAAGATAAGGTATGCATGAGGTAGATACTAGTTACCGAGATGGCAATGGTGATGTTGTAGTAGATAATATTTAATTCATCATCCTAGCTTGACTACGATAAGCACATGGTGGCGACACCTTCCTTGAAAATGAAACAAGCATCCAATGCATCTCAAATGTACCTAAAACACATTTAAATACAAAATGGTCCGCAAACTTATTGGGTCCAAAGTAGTTACACAAACTATAATACATAGGATAAGATCCACATAAATATGTGCAATAGACACTCCTCCCCAAACCAGCCATTGCCCACTTTTCCGCACCAGCGTAGTACCGGTGTTACCACTGGTACTACCGGTGCGGTTAGTGTCCCAGAGCCCAAAGGGATCTCTCCCTGCTCACCAAAATCCGCAACACCGGAGGTACCGGTGGAGTCAACGGTACTACCGCCCACCGGTACTACCGGTGGCCTCCGTCGTTGCCTCCGTGATGTACCAACAGAGTGTTGGTTTGGCGGTACCGCCACCGATACCAGCACCGGTGGTGGACAACCCCTGGAATCCTGAAGAAACACCGGAGGTACCGGTGGAACTAGCGGTACTACCGATGGCCTCCGCTGTGGCCTCTGCGATGTACCAACAGAGCATAGAATTGGTGGTAGTACCACCGGTACCGCCACTGGAGGTTGCCTCCTTGGAGATGTGCTGGAGAATACCAGGGGCGGTACTACCGGTGGTTTCACCGGTACTACCGCCACCTAGGAGAAGATTGGCAAGCTTCTTGCATTTGAGATTTCCACCGATTTGGGATTTGGTGGAGTTTACCCTATATATCGGATCAAAGAAAGTAAAGTATACCATATCAAATGCATTAGTAAATATGCATGCAAATACTTTCAAGAGTCAAAAGAGATATTATGTGGACAAAAACACCAAGAGAACAAAAGAGGGTGCACAAGGTTGTGGCACGACAAAAGTTTGTCCAAATCATACAAAAGATACAAATTAACACATGGTTGATAAGAAACTAATTTGAAAAGAGATCAAGTGAAATTGAGATACACAAAGAACCATTTAACACTTGAAATGGACCAAATAAAAGTTAAACCAAGAAATGAGATATTGAACTCCCAAAAGAGATACCAAAAGAAAGGTTCATTAGTGAAAAGAAGTCCAATATCCAAAAAGATTAATTTGATAATAAAGAAATGAGTTAGATAACCAACTCCCAAAAAGAGTAAGGTTCCAACGATTAAACCAAACCCTCAACACTTTTCATGATGGGACAAAGTACCAAGAAGAAAAGATTTGTCTTCCAAATAGACATGTCATCGGGATTAAATACCAATTGAGAAAGATCTAAAGACAAAATGAAGAAAAATAGTGTTATAAATAATATAGGAAAGCTCCCCCATGATTTGTGCATTACTTATAATTTTGTATTTGAATACAATATGAACATAAGTGGGATCCTTGCTTTAGCTTTACCAACTAGAACACCAAACAAATACGAGCAAACCAAAGGGATTCTCAAAAGGCAAGGAAGACAATGGGAATGAGCATGAAGAAATTACTTGGAAACAAATATGGAAAATAGAAGCAATAGCCCAAGTAAATATGATCAATAAATACTACCACGAATATGATTATCACTTGTCAAGGACAAGGAGAGGAGTTATTACTCGATGGTATGTTGCATAGATATTCATGATAATATTCACAAAACAAAAGCATACGAGAAGGATAGGAATTAAAACACCATGCTTAAATAGAGATTCTTTGTGGCTTCAAATAGACGAATGATCATGCAAAGCAATGATAATAAATCATGAAGCAACCGGTTTTCGAGATTGTACATACTAGTGCATATTTGAGGAAAACCGCACCAAGAAACTCTCACACAAGCAATATACCAAAATATGAGCAAATAAAATCATTTAAGCAAATTGAAACTTTTTTGAGAACATATGCCACATAGGAACAAGATAATTAACAATATCAATTAAGTTGGTAAAACCTCAAATGTTCACATTCTTTAGGCTTGTGATATGCACAAAGCATATTACTCCCCCATAATGTGATAATTTGTATGTTCTTAGCATGAGGCAAAAAAAGAGCAACTAGAGATAATTAATATACATTATAATTTGAATTTCTCATGAGTATGAAATAGCACATAGAGACTAGATAATATTGAAATATCAACACTAAGTGGTATTCCTCATGTACACTTATTTTAGGATTGTGAAATGCCAAAGACATATTACATTCCCAAAATGGGATAGTACATTAATCACTCAAAAGAGCCAAATAAGATAAAACAAGATGCAATAAGGCTCAAAGCAAACTCACACATACATGTTGTGTGAACTGACAAACACATACTAGATTACTCAAGGATAAGTAAGTAGTAAGCACAACATATACAAAATACAAGCAAGGTACAAAGCCAACACATGTAAAATGTAAATACAAGTTACCGCAAGAAGGAGCATGGTATATAAGATAGAGAGATGATAATCCAAATGACTTGGATTGAGGAAAATATATGTGATGACGATACCTTAATTCTTCACGATATAGCCAAGTCTCCAATGCCCTCCAATAACACCTATTGATCAAGTTTGAGCTTGTTGGTCCCCAACCAAGTTGGGTCCTAAGAGGTTAGTCACAATAGGCTTGGCAACCCAAATGGTTCTTTTATTGACACCACTTTGAGTACCAACATATTTGGCAAACACATTGCCCACATTATCCTTCTGAATGGAATACACATCATCAATTATGATAGGGTTGGATAATGTACCATTAGTGCATGAAGAAGCAAGATGGCCCTTTTCACGGCATAAGTAGCAACAACGATCCTTCCATTCTTCTTAGTTGATTTCTCAACTTGAGAAGAATTAGCTTGAGTCTTCATGTGAAGAGGCCTTGCTTCAAATTGAAGTTGAGATTTAGGTTGAACTTGTCGCCGCTTCCATTGTTGCTTCTCACTAAGTTGCTTCTTATTCAAAGGGCATGATCTAACATGATGCCCTTCAACCTTGCACTTGAAGCAAACAATCTTAGCCAAATTCCTGACTTGTTCATGGCCCTTCTTGTTGTTGACCTTGGACTTGTTCTTGTGACTGGAAATGAATCCAAGTCCTCTCTTGTCATTAAGGTATTTTTGGACACTCCACATATTGTCAAGTGTGGACTTCCCTTTATGACACTTCTCAAAGTATTTCTTCAATGAAGTGGCTTGGGCCTTGAGCTCTTTGATTCCCTCTACATGGTTAGTATCAACACAAGAGCTAGAGGAAGTAGATGCATCATTATTAGAGAAACAAGGTAAGGAAAGGAATTCATCATAAGATGTGGAAACATTATGAGAGGATGAATTACTAGGACTAGCACAAGGCAATATTGCATTTAGAATAGAGATTGTGCCTTTGTCCACATGAGGCTCACAAGTTGTTACCTTAGTTAAAATAGCATCATGAGCTAATTTTAGCCTCTCATGGGAGACTAGAAGATCCTCATTAGAGCTTGATATGTTTTCTTGAGTTTCTTCCAATTTCCCATAATTACTAGTTAAAACTCAAGTTGAGTCCGTAGCTCCACATTCTCGTTTAATATGGATGCTTCACGAGAAATAGAGTTAGTAGCACAAGCATCATCATTTTTAGCTTTGAGGTCTTTAGCAAGAGCAAGAGATAATTCATTGCCCTTCTAAGCTTAGAAACGCTAATACCATAGGTTTCTCCTAGACTATATAGTTTCTCTTCAAGAGAAGATCTAAGGGAACGCTCTTTCCCAAAAGCCTTTTCAAGATCTTTGTACTTGATAAAATGACTACCACTATGACTTTACAAAGTCACAATGATATCCTCCTTTTCATCTATAGTAGAGTTAGCCTTATCAAGTTTTTCTAGGAGAGCATTCACATTTTTCTTGGTCTCATCATCAAGGCTAGCTAACCATAAATGTATCCACTCATCTCTATCATCATGAGATATATTGGGGTTCAAAGTAGAAGATACCTTTGAATCCTTGGCCATGAGGCAAAAGGTGCTAGATGATGATAGATCATTACTTGAGGCACCACTCAAGTCCACATCTTGTTCCATAGAGAGTTGGGTTTCCTTTATATTGTTAGCAATACAAATACTAGAGGAAACACAATCATTTTTACCATGGGAACAAGATAAAACAAGCATATAATCATGAGATTTAGTCAAGCAATGTCGACATGATATGCAAAGACTATCAACACAAGCATGTAAAACATTTTTGGTTCTAGTTGTGTTTAAGTCCAAATATGAGGCATGACAATAAGATAGAGATGAAGGATCATCAATAATAAGCTAACTATCATTATTGCAAAACCTATCACTACTCACCATCTCATTAGTTTGTGGCTTACCACATGTTGGTGAGGTAGAAGAAGATGAGAACTCATCACGACCTAAAGTGGAGGGATAACAATCATCCTCTTCAACATTGGACACACCATATTTATCTTGAAGCTTTGTCCATAACTCATGAGCATTTCGGATAGGAAAGAGTGGTTTAATAACTACAAGTGTGACAAGAAGGAAAAACGCATTAATAGCAAGAGCATAGAGAAATAAGTTTTTCTCTTCCTCTAAAGTTGGATTTTGAGAATCCTTTGGAGGAGGAAAACCCATATCTGCAATTTTCTCCATATGTGGGTCCATGACCCGGAAATAAATAAGCATGCGAAATTTCTAAACATCATAGTTTGTGCCATCAAAATGAAATGTGGGATCGTGCACTAATTCACTAAGAGACATCATTACTCTCAAGGCGGTGAAGCCTAAGAATGAGAGCCCTGGCTCTGATACCAATTGAAAGTACAAGGATGCCTCCTAGAGAGACGATGAATAGGCGGTTTAAAATAATTACGGTTTTGGCTTGAGTAAATGCGGAATAAAACTAGCGTTTAATTTATCAAGCACAAAACCTATACAAGATAGGTTTACCTATGTGCACCAACAACTTATGCTAAGCAAGATATACAACTATGTGATAGCAAGATAGATGACTTCAAGCATGATGGATATCACAAAGGTAAATGCATAAGTGGCAAGCTAGAGTGTAGAAATAACCGAACTACAAGGAGACACCGATGTGATTACCGAAGTTCCTTCCCAAGGGAAGTACGTCTTCGTTGGAGAGGTGGGAAGCCACCTAGGCAGTCCTCAATAGCACGGATGTGCACACCTTATTCTCCTTGAGCTTCTCCGGTGAGGGAGATGCTCGTTTGCACTATGAGGTCGGCTTGAAAGCGTTGACCAAACCTTACACGGGGTTGAGGCTATCTCCACAACTTAATTGGAGGATCTCAACGAAGATTCTTGCAACAAGGTGGAAGCCCCAAGCACTAACTATCTAGGGTGCTCAATACACCCAATAGGAATAATATCTTCGGTGACAAAGCACCCAAGAGTAACAAGCTCACGAACTTCTCTTTCACGAATCCCGTGGGGAATTCAAACCGATCCACCTAATGAAATGGCAAGAACACACAAAGTGGTCAAGAAATTCTCTCCCAAATCCCAACAAAACAACTAATGCTATGGAGGGAGTATGGAGGAAAAACAAGAAAAACAACAAATGAATCTCTAGATCTATATCCAATAGGTTCCCCTCACAAAGAGGAGGGATTGAATGGTGGAGTTGTAGATTAGATCTCCTCTCTCTTTTCCCTCAAGTGGAAGTAAGAATCATTGGAGGTATTGAGATATAGAAAGCTTTTGGAGGTCAACAATGGAGGTCAATTTTTCCCATAGAGTTGTGGAACCATTGGGGAAGAAGGCCCCTTAAATAGGTCACCCAAATATCCAACTGTTGGGGGCAAAATCGCGTGGGGGCGGTACTACCGGTGAAACCACCGGTACTACCGCCCCCCGGATGAGTTAGAACACAAAACGGGCTAGAAAAATGTTCCAGGCAGTGGTACTACCGGTGATTTCACCGGTAGTACCATCGCGGGCATCCCGAAGGGGCTTCCGGCGGTACCGGCACCGGTACTATCGGTGCTGGGAAAAACTGCAAACACCCGGTACGAAAACGGTCGTAACTTTTGTATCTGGACTCCGTTTTCGATGTTCTTGGTCTTGTTGAAATCGCAATGACAATCACTACAAGAATATGCAGAGAAACATTATAGTAAAAAATGGGAATATAAAACCAAATGATGAAAGGTTTGACCTATCTATAAAGGACAACCGGTAGAAACCTCCAACATAAAAAATGCGATAAGTTTTTCATATGAAATCCATTTTTGATCAACTTCATCTTGACATGAAGAACATGACAAGCTCTAAAACTACACATGGAGAAAACCCAAATAAGAACTAAGAAGGATGAAAGCAAGTCTGCACAGGTTTGAGCTCTCTACGATAGATACGATCAAGATACGCATTCAAGAGCCCCTCTTGATAGAACGGTTATCTATCCTATAATCCGGTCTCCCAATCATAATGAGACCGGTAAAATAGAAAACCCTACCTAAGTCATACCTTTGCCTTGCGCAATCCAATTGAGCTAGATGATGACGATCTTAATCAGCTAAAGTTGGACAACCTTTCTTGATTGCGCTTCGCTTCGTGAAGACTTTTAAATTGCTCCCCCATAAGCTAATATGAGAGAGATTCTCACATGACCATCTTCACTTCAACATAACCTCCATATGGGTGGCAAGCTTTGCACACATACTTGATCAACCAAGTATCTTCCCTTTATTCATGATGATTATGTCTTGAAGGTAAACATGAATGTGCACACAATCTCCTTCTTCAAGACATGATTGTAATATGGTCAATAATAGCATGCCAATTCTTCTTCTTGATCATATGGATATATTCATTATAAGTGATGATCTTGATAGCATCCAACCTTGAATCCAACACATGGAGTTCAAGTGGTGCCAATGGACAAACCTATAAGAATGTCTCAATGCAAACATTAGTCTATAAAGATTGTCGTTAATTATCAAAACCACATGTGGAACCATGCACTTTCAGTATTGAATCAAGCAAGAATTATTACCAGAAGGCAAAACTAGGGTATATCTCCACGGTCGTGAGAGTGGACATATGCCCGCTGAGCAATCTCATCTCGAGCCAACACTGCCCACAATATTTGGAGGTAATGCCACGTTGCGGAACACTCGCCTATTCCTCTCCTTCCATGTCTCCCACATGGCGTAGATCAAAACCCCACTAGCCGTCCGTTGTTGCTCCTTTAGCATTCCTCCAAGCATATCGTCCCACCAAGAATTCAAGACGTGTACCAAAATTGGTGGCCTCATCCCAATCGTCTCATCCGCCAAGAAGGCCCTCTCCTGCACCGCGGTTGAGAAAGAACAATCGAGAAGAAGGTACTGCATTTTTTTCCGTCTGTATCCGACAAAGCTTACATATGGGTTCATGGGGCCATCCTCTGACGACTGAGTTGTCCTTTGTTAAGATCTTTCCATACATTGTCAACCACGCGAAGAATCGACACTTGGGTTATGCACGCTTGCTCCAAAACTTGGAAGTGGAGAATGGCGCGCATGAGCTGAGGAACTGAAACTTGTATGCCGATGTCGTGGAGTACTGCCCCGATGCAATGTCGTCTACAGGGTGAAAAACTGCATCAGCTACGGCTGAGTGGAAAGCCTAGTAAGGGACCTCATCCAATTCCGGTTTATTAACTTCTTCTGGACCGTTCTAAACTTGTGCCTGGCAATACTGTAGATCTCCAGGAATTTGATCTTAAGGGAACCACCCGACATCCATTGTCATGCCAAAAGAGGCACCTTGCACCATCACCAATGGTGACATCTGTGGATGTCCGAAACAACTCCATGTACGCGTTATCGCACGGAAAAGTCATTCCATAGCAGGGCTGCTCCTGTTCTTTCCAAGCATAACATGGCCACCTCAGCCTCATTGCCCTTCCAATTTTTTCCACGCCGAAGATGCCTAAGCCCCCCTTCCATCCCCCCTCTCCAAAAAAAATTTGGCCTACAGACGGTGCTCCAATTGACCAAGCCTTGCGGTTGCGATCATGGGTTAGCTCCTGGTTTCATCCAGACGAATCCTCTCTCCAACTTCTTGATCCGTCTGGTAATCCATTTCGGTGATTTGAAGTTATCCGGGTGGTAGATCACCATGGAGGATAAGACCGATCGGTATAAGTTCACGCTGGGCATAAAACCCGAAACCCGAATCCCGAACCCGAAAATCCCGAACCCGAACCCGAATAGCCCGAACCCGAAAAACCCGAGCACCTATTCGGGTATCAATTCTAAAAACCCGAATTTTATATGGGAAATTCGGGTTTATACTTCTATAACCCGAACATCCCGAATAACCCGAAATAGATAAGTAATTTTATCCTAATACAATGAATTAAACTCCCGCATACCCCAACAATTGAACTCCCGCGGAGCCCAAGAACGCATGATTGACCACAAGTCACGAAGCCTCAATCGCTCAACTTTACGCACATGAATAGGCCACGACGGACCGAGACCCTGACCTGGCCGCCGCCTGCACGCGGTCGCCATCCACCCATCCCCTCGCACCCGTCCTAGCCTGAGATGACGAGGAGCTGCAACGTGTCAGCCGCCTCCCGCCGCCTACCTGGATGACGTGTTGTGGTGATATGCAGCGCCCGCCGCCTACCTTGACGGCATGATCTGGTACAGTGCAGCGCTCGTCGCCTACCTTAACGGCATACTATGTACAGCGCAACGCCCGCTGCCTTCCTGGAGTGAACGGCATGTTGTAATGAAATGCTGTTCCGGTGTTGCGTGTACGGGTGCAGCGCAACGCCGATCGATCTAGCTAAGTCCTCCTCTAGTAGCTACAACTGTGATGCATTGAGGAATTTATTTAAGTGATGCTCCTATTCGGGTAAATCGGGAAAACCCGAACCCGAACCCGAATTATCGGGTACCCGAATTGTCGGGTTCTTATTATTTTGGCTAAATTTCGGGTATCGTTTTTCATAACCCGAATTTTTTAAAACCCGAATAACCCGACCCGAATTTTTCGGGTAACCCGAACGCCCGGCCTGAGGTATAACAACACCTTCCCAACCTTTGTGAAGTGTCTACCCCACCAGCACACAAGTATCGCACCGAGCTCATCTAGAAGAGGCGGGAAATGGACCGCCTTGAGGTGTGAGTGATCCGGTGGCAGCCCCAGGTAAGTACAAGGGAAGGTCCCATGTTTGGCAGGGAGCCTCAACATTTCAGCCTCGATTGTAGGTGCACCCCGGGTCATGCACATATTTCTCTATTAATTAAACTGTAATCAAATGAAACCTTTTTTTTACCACCAGCGAGTGAGTATGCGCGCCGGTGGTCAGTTTTTACTACCGGCATGAGCATCTCCGGCGCGCGCCTATGCGTCAGCGGTAACTTTGGATTTTTTTCGAAATTATTTTTTCAAATTTTTTTTAGTTTTTTTTAGATGTTATTTTTTCAGAACAATTCAGAATATATACACAAAATTATTTGAATATTTGCTGGTCAACTTTGTCCACTTTGGTCTATTTTTTCCGACTCTAGCGTACAGAGAGAAGTTATAACTTATTGATATATATATATATATATATATATATATATATATATATATATATATGTATATATGTATGTATGTATGTATGTATGTATGTATGTATGTATGTATGTATGTATCAATCCTATTAAGCCGTTGAGCATGATGTCACACATGTTTACTCTTTGAGTTTAAAATTATTATTTTAATAAACTATAATTATTTAGTAACAATAATTTATTGAATTATTTTAAATATTATTTGATTTTGTAGGAGCATTTCTTCTTTTAAAATTATTATTCTAATAAATTATAATTATTAAGTAACAATAATTTATTGAATAAGTAGTTTGAATTATTTTAAATAATATATTACTATTTTTTTATTTTGTAGGAATATTTCTTCTTTTTAAAATATTTTTTTTTTCTTTTTGAATTTCACGCCTGAGAAACTTCACCGGGTTGGAAATTTGCTCACGATTTTTTAAATATAATAAACAGGTTTTTTCGACGTCGTATGCAAAAGTTATGTCTGTTTTACTTTTTATTTTTCAAATTAGCATAAAAGGTCAAAATTCACATTTCAAAATTTCTATACCAACTAGACCCTAAACCCTACCTATATATCAAATGATTTTATTTTTTGAAGATTTTATCATTTTCGTTTCAGATTTACAAAACTGAAAATGCGGTCGGGTGCGTGGAGCACAAAAAATCTGAACTTACCGCCGGTGCGCATGTTGGGCAGGGGAGCCGGGGTAGTTAGCCGCATAGCGTCGGCGCAGTGGTGGCCCAACGCGCCGGGGGTAAGTGCCGTTGGCGCCGGCGCATGCGGATCCATCGCACCGGGGATAAGCGTGACCGTGAGCGGAGGGGCTAGGTCTGCTGTAGTGCCGGCGCGGCTAATTAGGAAAACTCCAGGGGTAAAAACTTACCGCCGACGCCTGTGCATTTTGCGCACCGACTGTATCTAGCGCTGGCGGACGCGATAGTCTTTGTGTCGGCGGTAAGCCGTGCGGCTATAGGCCTTAGGAGTGGGGGGGTGCCCTGGTGCCGCTCTAGGATGACTTAGGAGTGTATTTGGTAATTTGGCTAAAATATTTCTAATTTATAACATACATGAAATTTTTAATGACAAGCTAAATAACATGAAAATTCAATCTATATATATTCTTCGTCCAATTTTATCCATGTTCAACATAAAATTTTCAATTTAATTTGCAGCTGTGATCGGTTTATTTACATTTTAGTTGTTACACAGTAACGCGTGTTAATCTACTAGTAGAATGATGTTTAAGATCAAAATAGTTGTATCCATTCGTAGTCGGCCAAAATAAAGCAAATCGAACTCAAAGGCGACCAGCTCATTTGTGTACATTACGGGGGAGAATCAGCTAATTTACGGTCATGAGACTCGTGTGCTACAAAAGAAAACGTAAAGCGTTGCGTTGTTCATGCAACATATCAGCATCCATCAACAGCAGTTCGACAATGTTAAACATAGGCGAGATCGCGAGAGGCCGATCCTTTCAATATCTAAAACAGATTTGGCCCACGATATAAACCTCACTTTAGACCTTTCAAACTCGCAGCACACACGCTCAATGCCTAAAGTTGTTTGAAGTACTGCCCCTTCTGACCAGACCAATGGTTCCGGTTGATCAGCTATCCAGGGCCACTTTTCGAACGAGGGACGACCGAACAAATTCCTTGTTCCTGCAGTGCCGAGACGACGGGCCATGCATAATCCATCTTATTTTGATCCGGTAAGGTGTGGTCGGAGATTAGCTGCGAATCCAATCAATCGCGGCGGCACTGGCGATAAGATGCATCATTCGCTCACCCTTTCTTTCTTTGCTCAAATCATGTCGCTCGAGTCATTGAATAATGCTTGTGCTTGGGTCTTGGAAGACGCACTGATTTTACACGCACAAACCGTTGGTCGGCTGCCGGTCTCAAAAGCAAATAGGATAGGTTGATGCTTTTAGATATGAATAACGCTGCCAATGATATGGTGTTATGGTATTGGTACTGAATCGAATGGAACGATGCACATATGTGTGGAATTGAGTAATGTCATACCGTGTTAAGGACATATGTGTGGAATTGAGTAATGTCACATACCGTGTTAAGGAAATTTCTCTGTATGTCGAATAGGGCAATATTTTAGTCTTGGATTGTTTAATTTTGATCTAACCCTTACAGGAAGCTGACGAGACGCGGACGGCTTGAGCCCGCGGGCGTAGACCTCCTCCCCGTCGGCGTAGGCGTAGCCCGATGGTGGCCGTCGGAGTCTTCCCGTCGGTGTCTTCCTCCGTCGGCGTACACGTCGTGTGGGCCCCGTTCCAACATTTTCGTTAGAGACCGTATACGCCGACGGCTTCGCAGTCGGCCTCTAGGGGACACGTGGCCGCTGCTGGGGCGTCGGCGTCTCTAGACACGTGGCAGTGAGTTGCGCGCCTGGGAGGGTCATATGCCGACGGGGTTGCCGTCGGCGTATACTCTGCCCAATTTTTTCTTCTTCTATGGTTGCTGCTTTTCGATTTTAAATTGCAGATTTCAAATAGAATTTAAATTGCATGAAATTTAAAATTGGAACCGAATAACATAAATATCATGCATATAATTCAAACATCATCCATATAGCATACAAGCTCCCTACATATGATACATACAAACTCCAATATCATACACAAACGTGCATACAAAGATCGATCATACACACATCATCCTAGCTATATGTCCCGAGAGCTCGAGGTGCCCATCTCAGACCGCGTTAGAAGAGGCGACCGTCCACGCCTGATAGCCGTCTTCGAACCACCCGCAGAGCTCGGCGAGGGACTATCACGGGCATCGATCTCGCGCGACGGACTCGGCGATGCACCAGCAACTTCATGAACTTGTGTGATCGTGCGAGACGGACTCGGCGAGGCATCGGCACGGCCAAAGGGTCTAGTCCCGGAGCATCCCGATCCCTACAAATATTTTTAGCAGAAGTTAGCAACTTGGAAGGCACATGATAGCGGTAACAACTTGTTTGGCAAATAACTTACCGGCATCCTCAAGTAGTATGTACGAGTGAAGTCGTCCTTTGATGGGCACCGTGGCGACAACCCCAACTTAGGTGGCCGTACTGGTAGTGGCTCCCGCTCTCAAGTGGCAAAAAAATCTCTCGGCCGCCTACAAGATAGTTTAGATGTTAACCTTTGTAGAAATAAATGTTCAAACTAGGAGAAAATAGGACTTGTCATCTTTTGCAGAAAGAAAATGATGAAACTTACATCATCACACAACTCTTCCCAGTCGTCATAGGCCTCTCTCTTCTGCGCCCACTCCTGATACACAGCCTCATACTCAACAAAAGCGGCATCGTAGGCCACGTCGAGAGCAGGCTACAATTTCAAGAAAAATGAATCTCGATGTAAGTTGAATCTCTTCAACTTAGCCACTCAGGAACAAATGTCGAAAAGAGGATGAAATTGAGAAAAACTTATATCGGCGCGAGCTCGGTAAGGCCGCCGAGGAGGCGGGACAGCGGGGCCGTCGGTGGTGAGGGTGGCCTTGATACGCGTGAGGTTCAACTTGGGCGTACGCGAGGTCACCTGATCAAGGCAGCGCAAACGACCATGCTCCCTGCCGTGCCCGCCCACGACCAAAGCTCTCACGTCGGTCTCCTGCTGAATAGGGTTATCCACCTCCGGATGAAAACCCTTGAACGCGGACCAGTACCTATCTAAGTCCTTCCTGGCACTGCTACCTATCTAAGTCCTTCCTGGCACTGCTGAAGTACTCGGGAAACGAGGGCTGAGGCTGGGATAGATCGGGCCTCTTGATCCTCATCTTCTCCCATGCTTCCATGTCCGTAAGAACCCCTCCCCCCTAAACGCCTCCTGCATCGCCAAAGAAATCTTATGCATACCAAGTAGAAACACAAGGGGAATGCAGGTTGTTCCATGTATGTACATACCATCTTTTCCATGAAGCGAGCATGGTTGTGGGCTCCCACACAATGTGTCCCATCGTGGCCGCGGTTTGCCTTGTTTCGCTCGCTAATGGCTTTGAACACGTCGTTATCCCCGAGCCAAATTGGCACCATCGCCTCCCATACATCCTCCTTACCTTCGGCCCATTGGGGCATAACCTAGAAATTGAAGACTCATTTTGAAGAACAGATAATACAATTGTAGTTTAGCAGCAACATATAATACCATTGGCATTTTTTACTTACCGAGAGGTAATTTTCCAAATTCATCTCAGGCTCGCCCTTCATGTTCTCATGCTTCGGCGCCGACTTGACAAACATCTCAGAACTGAATTGATCGAGGCAAGTGTGCTTTTGATTGTAGAACTGTTGCCGTGTCAGCTTCTTACAAGCCCCCTGCACAATCTTGTTCGTCGAGGCCTGCTACTCCGGAAGCACCCTATAGAATCTCTCTAAACATGTATAAAAAGATTGTGAGAGTCATTAGAATGGTGGGGGCATCAACTATGAATGTAATTCAAAAACCTCGCCTTACCCAGAACGAGGTGATCACATCGTAAGAAGCTTTCTCGAAGCCCGGGCAATTGGCGGCCTCATAGTCTACCCAGTGGCGGGCTAGCTTCTTCTCGCCGTTGGGGAGCACAGTGTAAAATCCCGGCCAGTACTTCCTAACCAGAGCTCCAAGCAAAGTTTTAGGAGCACCCCCCCCCCCCCCGAGGAAATGTCCAGTTGCTGCACAATAATCAAGCATTAGTACATGCCAAATTGTCTTGATAAAAATGAAATGACATGTTCAAAATTAGTATAATCACTTACTCAACGTTGTTAGGCACAAAGAGGATTTTCTCCTCCTCGGTTTTAGGCGTCTTGGACTCATCAGTGACAGTCGATTCCCCACGAATCCTTGGCTTTTTCGGCCGTGCGGGGGGCTCGGTCCCCTCTCCTTGAGATATCGTCCCCTCATCGCGAGACTGCGTCTCCGCATCTCGAGACTCCACCTCCAACTCAGGGGACTCTGAAGCCACATCGCCAGAAGAGGAGGGCATGTCACCTCCCTCAAGTAGTGCTCGTCCGCACCTCGCCCTCGACCTCCGTCACCTTGTGCTCGTCCTGCAACTTGCCCTCGTCCTCCCCTCGGAGGAAGTGGAACGACAACTCCCCCTCATCCTCCACCTTCGCTCCCACCGTCGTGAGTAATGTATCTCGGGTTCAGAATAGGCTCCCTTCCACTTTTGGTAGACTTCCTCTGGTGCATCGACTTCAACTAGGAGGACGTTGATTCTTTGCCTTGGCTCATATTAGTGGATCACCTGCATTGAGAAAGGGTAAACAGTAAGCATAAAGACATGATACAATTAAGAAGCATAAAGATGTAATTCAATTAAGAGGCGTGTTAGAAAATAAATACTAAGCATAATAAAGACATAAAAATATACTAAGCATAAAGATAAATAATAAGCATAATAAAGACATAAAAGACCCTCACAACGAATCATCACTGTCTGAATTAAGTCTTAGGTTCTCATCGTCATTATCAACATCACTATCACAGGAGTAGTAAGTTGGAGCTTCTTGCACGATGGAGGCTCATCATCGCTGTAATTTTCCTCCTGCAACTTGGTGAGCATGTCTATGTACTTTATATTCACCACTACCTCACCATCTATTGGTGCATCGTTTTCGAGATCCTCGAGACCTTGTATGCCAAAGTCCCCAAAGTTCTCTGGCTCTTGATAAAAAATCCCCTCGTATGTTTTAGGGTCAATGTTTGGTAATCATCGTCAGAGGGCATGGGAAGCTTCCCATGTGGAGATACCTGGAACACGACTTCCCAACCCTTGAGTCCCTCTTTCTGGCATGGGTAGGAAAAATAATAAACTTGCTTGTCTTGGTGAGCCACAAAAAAGACATCGGATCCACTATAGGATTTTGAAGGCTTGACTTCAACTAACCCAATGGAAGGGGTACTTTTTAGTCCATCCTTTGGGTCGAACAAGTGACATTTGAAAACAACAAGATTGAGTTCTATGTTTGTATTATTGTATGCCAGCTCGTATATGTTCTGTAACCTTCCGTAGAAATCAAACTCACCGGCTCCTCTTGTGAAGACCCCAGTATTTATAGTTTTTAAATTAGACCGACTGTTCTGGTGAAAATCTGTATGGAAGCAATACCCATTGACATCATAATTCTCATACATATCGACTCTACGGTTACAATCTTGGGAGAAACATCTCAACTCATTCGACATCACAATGTTGGGATCAACTCCCTACAAGTTCAGTACAAATTGTTCTGTGCATTAGTTACGTGTAATAAGAGGGACAAGACACGGATTGCAAGGTAGGAGGGACAGGTTAGAAATTACCTTTTCCCTTAACAAAGCCATGAATTTTTTCTTCCCAGGGGCGCCCTTTTCCAAAAGAATATCCATCTGGGCTTCATCGGGATTTGCCGTTCTCGACCACATTTTATCCTTGAATTGGCTAAAAGGAGATAAATATCTATTAGAGCGAAACCGAGTTAATAGTTGAAAAGTAATTTGGTTCACGATTTTACATGAGGAAACTTCCCGCTTCCCCTCGTCATGGACCATTTCATTCATGTTCAGGAGCACATAGGCATTATGCACTCCATCTCTTCCTTGGTCAAGGTATACCTTTTTGCGCCACCGGTACACTGAAAGAGGAGGAGCTTAGGGTCTTGCTTGGGCGCATCAACATTGTACCGAGAGGCCTGGTTGTGCATAGCGGGAACATCATCGGGATAGTACGTTAGCCTAGTGTCTGTTATCTCCTGGAGGATAGTTTCCTCAACTATGCATGCTTCAATCTGATTTTTGTTTCCACATTTGGTTCGAATATATTTAAACTCTCTTTCAATACAAAACTGCCAACAAAACTGCACCGGTCCACCCAAGAGTGCCTTGTTTGCTAGGTGCACAACAAGATATGCCATCGGAGTAAAGAAGCCTGGCAGAAATATTGTCCCATAGTGGCATAGCAACTCCGACACTAGATCATGCAGTTTTTAAATAATCAGGGGACATATCTGCTTAGCGTAGAGTGTGCGGAAGAAATGGCTCAACTCCGCGAGCACTCGCCAGACACGGTCGGGGAGATACCCTTGAACCATCATCGACATCAGCCGCTCAATCTATATATGATAGTCGTGACTCTTGAGCCCGGTGACTTTTCCCGTTGAAAGATTGACTCCCTTACTTATAATCGAACAATAACCGTCAGGTAACGTGACGACGTATTTGAGCCACTTGAATGGCTCCTTCTTTTGGAGACTATCAAGGAAAAAGTCGGCATGCGGCTTGAACCAATTTTTTCGACGGTTGTCTGGAGGCTGCATGTGTAATCTCTCCCTATCACAGAGTTTTTGAACATCGACTCTAGCCTTGACTTTATCCTTTGACTTCCAAGGAATGTTCAGCACTGTGTGAAACAGGGACTCTCCGACATTCTTTTCGGTGTGCATCACATCTATATTATGGGGGAATTCGAGGTCCTTGTAATATTCAAGCTGTGTCAAGACTGCCACGTGAGTCCAGTTGTGTGTCACACCCACATATTGTGGGCCATTTCCCGGAACAGGCACGGGAGCACGTAGCTCGGCATCAACAGATGCACCATCAAAAGTTATTATCTCTTTCTCTTCGCGCTCAACTCCCCTTTTTGCAGTTTTTATGTCTTGTCTAAACCGATGCCTTCTTGTGAGGAACTTTCGATGCGTGTCGAACGCGGAATACTTCTTACCCCCGTTTAGCCAAAAGAACTCAAGGATGTTCCTGCACACTGGGCATGGCCACTGATGACTAACGTTGGTAGACCCCAAGTGAAAGGTGTGAAGAGTGTAGCAGCAAGTTTTCCCTCAGAAAAGAAACCAAGGTTGAATGGACTAGTAGGAGGATAAGCAATCTCTGAAGGTTGATGTAGCTGAGGTGGCAGGGCGCACTACCGGTTCAGTAGAAACGTGAAACCTACACAAAACAATCAAATCACTTTGTCCCAACGTAGCAGTGAGGTTATCAATCTCACCGGTTTTGCTGAACACAAAGAGGTTAAACGTATGGTGTGGAAAAAAGTAGGAAAGCAGTAGCAGCAATATGAAAGCAGTGTGAAAGCAGTGTGTGTATTATCAGTATGAGAAAATGGACTCGGGTCCACAGTTCACTAGTGGTGTCTCTCCGTGAAAGATAAATAACATGCGTGGTGAACAAATTACAGCTGGGCAATTGACAGAAATGAAGATTGCACCATAGTGCATATGCAATACATAAACATTACTATGTGATTCATGCGGGCATTACAACAAAATACATAGACCGTCATCCAACTGCATTTATGTGTAATAATCCACCCTACGAATATCATTCGAACAAACGTTGGGTATTAAGTTGCAAGCAACATATTATCGCAGTAAGCAAAGTGTGCAATGTAAACTAAGTAAACACTGTTGTTTTCTCCCTAGTGGCAACATCACATCCTCCATCCGTCACGTTTCTGTCACTCGAGCACAGATGCAAAGGAGGCATGAACCCACTATCGATCATAAATACTCCCTCTTGGAGTTACTAGCATCTACTTGGCCAGAGCATCTACTAATAACGGATAGCATGCAAGATCATAAAAAACATAATAATGAAGATAACATGATAGATTGATAACCAGAAGACATAGCATTCAACATTCATCAGATCCCAGCAAACACAACATGTACCATTACATAAAGATGGTCTCGATCATGTGAGGCAGCTCACGAGATATAAACATGAGTTACAAAGTGGAGAGAACAACCATCTAGCTACTGCTATGGACCCGTAGTCCAGGGATAAACTACTCACCCATCACTTTGGAGGAAGGCATGGTGGTGTAGACCCCTCCGGTGATGAATTCCCCTCCCGGCAGGGTGTCGGGGAGAGCTCCAGAACCGTCCTGATCTCGAAATGACGATGACGGCGGCATCGGGTGTTTCTTGGGACGAAGTGGTATATTTTTAGGGTTGATATGTCGGGAGGTATAAATAGGCAAAATGGCAAAGGTGGTGGATGCCTGGGGGCCCCACACCACCCCATGGTGCGGCCAGGGGCGCGCCTCCCTGTGGTGTGGCCCCCCTGCGGGCCTCTTCATGACTCCGTGGAACCTTCGAGAATTCTAGGACCTCCGGACTTCAAATTTTCCAATTCTGAGAATATTTCCAGAACAACTTTTCTAAAACTAAAAACAACAGAAAACAGGGAACTGCCTCTGCGGCATCTTGTCAATAGGTTAGTCCGGAAAATCAATAAAAATGACATAAAGTGTATAGCAAACATGTAGGAAACAACATGAAAACAACATGGAAAATCAGAAATTAAGGATACGTTTATGACGTATCAACATCCCCAAGCTTAGTTCCTACTCGTCCTCGAGTAGGTAAACGATAAAAACACAAAATTTCCGAGGTGACATGGTACCAACATAAACTTGATCATCAATAATGTAAAAGCATAAGTAAGCTGAGATCATAGAACTTCAACACAAGCATGATAAATAGAATTTTAACAATAAAGCATAACAATCACCTTGCATCATGAGAAGTAACACAGATAAAAGATCATGAATAACAATGCAACAAAAGATATACATTTGTTTCAAGTATAGAGAAAACATGGCAAAGTGATATTTCACTAGTCCTTAAGAGTAGGGCAAAACATAAATGCCAGGACACCTTCAAAGTTCATGAGGAAGACTAGAACAAATAATTAGAGAATAAGCAATAACACATCATGAATCAATTAATAATGTTTCTGGGACAAATGCACATAAAACTCAGAATGGCAACTATGCTCTCTCAACTGTGCATAAAGTTATAAGATGGAGACTCAAATAAAAGTAAAAGAAAGGCCCTTCGCAGAGGGAAGCACGGATCAACTCATGTGCTAGAGCTTTTATTTTATTAAACAGAGGTATAAAAGTTTTGACACTCCTCCCATCCATCTTACACAAACCATGACCGAATCCTCGGGTGCCTGCCAACAATCACATATTGTGGAGGAGTGTCTATTTTTTAGAGAGGTGTATGCTTATGTCAACGAATGGTAAACAGAAAATACAGTACGTCACAAGCCAACTAGACTTCACAAGAGCGGCTTCCATAGAAGGACGCATCTGTGTAGAAGTTTATCCCTGTTTCTCTTTCGTTTACACAATTATGCTTTGACTGATAAATCAGGGGGGAAAATAGTGAAGATAATCTGTTGTTATTAATTTTGGGCTGGGCACCCTGCTACCAGCTCTTCTATCAATGGGATAAGCGGATGAAGCCACTAGTCTAGGGTGTGAAAGTCCAATCTACAAGTGAGATAAACTTCATTAATAAAAGCATAAATGGTACCACAAGTTCAAAAACTAAATGATCATGGAGGCTATAAGTGACTGGTTCATAGTCATAAACATGGTGTGAGCATGCGCCAAGTCAACCAAATAAAACATTCAAAGGAGAACACCACAAATTTATGCTTCAATATGACAAGAACAGCTCATGATTCTTTCGATGTCACATTAAAAACTCTCAGCTATTGAGGCTAATAATGGTACTAAATAACCACAATGATTTAGAATTAAAATAACATCTAGCATGATATGAAAAAGTCTAGCCACAGTCTATACAAGCTTCTACTTGCACCGTTATAAATTCTACCACAAGCCACAATTTCTTTTCCCAACAAGCACCATACAAAACATGCTTTAGAAAAAACTCTCTAAATTCTATAGCAAGCAAACATGAGAGAACTCTCATAACACTACCAAAACTAACAACTCTGAACAAGAGATGCAATGAAAACAAGAGCTAAACAGGAATTTTGCAGCAGCTAGAAGAAAAACTAAGAATACTAGCATAGCAAGTATTCAAAAGAAAAAGCGGAGCATGTCTATTTCCCAAACAAGGAATGCTAGGGTCCAACTATATTATTGAAGCAAGGAAAACAAAAGAAAACAAAGGAAAACAAACAAACACTCGAAGTAAACTTCATATGATATGACCGAATAAAAATATAGTTTCACTAGAAGTGACCTGATAGATTGCTGATGAAGAAGGGGATGCCTTGGGCATCCTCAAGCTTAGATGATCGAGTCTTCTAAAACTATGCTTGGATGAACCACGGGGACATCCCCAAGCTTTGACCTTGCACCCTTCTTGATCACATATATCACCCTCTTCTCTTGACCCTTGAAAACTTCCTTCACACCACACTCAAAGAGTAATTCGCATTAGAGGGTTAGTGCAACAATAAAAAATCCATGGGTTCTGTAAGGGAACAAGTGATATTGAGACTTTTAAACATTAGCTACAGACACTGATGTTTCTTGAAGCAAAGAAATCCACTTGACATCGTAAAAGAGCAAATGCAAGAAAAATGGCAGAATCTGTCAAAACCAAAACAGTATGTAAATACGATCTTTTTTTGGGGCACTTAAGTTGCTCAGATAAAAAAACTTAAAGAACAAAAAATTTGCGTAATTAGCCGAGGAATAAGCACAAGAAACTTCAGGTCATTTTGATTTTATGTGAATTATACGATTTTTTACGGTGGACAGCAGAAATCTGTTTCCTGCGCAGAAATCTAAAGACCAACTCCAACTCTCGCCAGAAACTTTACTTGGAACAACTAAAACATGAAAAGAAAGATACAAAGGAGTTTCTAAATAAGTATACAACCCCTTGACTCAAAGAAAACATAAAAAACAAAGGGAAAAAAACCATGGGTTATCTCCCAAGAAATGCTTTTCTTTGACGCCTTTTAGCTAGGCCCAGAAAAGTGGAATCAAGTATTTTTCAAGTGAAGAAGCATCGAAATTGTAACTTTTTCGAACAATAGAATAAAAAGGAAACTTCATTCTCTTTCTAGGAAAGTGTTCCATGCCTTTCTTGAGTGGGAACTGAAATTTAATATTCCCCTCTTTCATGTCAATAACAGCACCAACAGTTCAAAGAAAAGGTGTTCCCAAAACAATTGGACAAGAAGCATTTCATGCAATATTTAAGAAAACAAAAACAACAGGGAAAATATTATTATTGTTTCTTTCTAATATTATCAATAAGACGAATATCCAAATAACAAGGTTCCAATGGTGGTAAATCAAGAACATCATAGAGTTTCTTAGGCATAACAGAGATACTAGCACCAAGACCAGATAGAGCATTGAAATAAAAATCATTCACTTTCATTTTAATAATGGGTACCCATCCATCATCTAGCTTTCTAGGGATAGAGGCTTCACATCTTAATTCATCCTCTCTAATTTACATGAGAGCATTTGTAATATTTTTCGTGAAAGCCATATTCATAGCACTAGCATTAGGACAACTAGCAAGATGTTGCAAGAACTTAATCACTTAAGTTATGCTGCAATCATCAAAGTCAAGATCATTATTATCAAAGGTAATGGGACCATTGTCTCCCATATTTCTAAAAATTTCAGCACTTTTATCAGGAACATTTTTAGCAGTTTCAGGCAGGTTTGCATTTTTAATAGCAGAAGTGGGAGTATTTCCAACACCAATTACTTTACCATTGATAGTAGAAGGTTTTATAGAATGAGAAGCTTCAGTTTTAGTAGTGGTGGTGATGGTGAAAACATTAGCTATATTATTGTTTCTAGCTAATTCATCTTCTTTTTCCCATCTAGCATGCAATTCAGCTAACATCCTAACATTATCATCAATTCGAATTTGGATAGAAGTCAAAGTTTTACTTTCTTTAACATCATGAGTAATAACCTTTAGTTTCAGAAAATCAACATCAAGAGCAAGGCTATCAACTTTAGAAGCAAGAACATCAATTTCGCCAAATTTTTCCTCAACAGATTTATTGAAAGCAGTTTGTGTACTAATAACATTCTTAAGCATGGTCTCAAGATCAGAGGTTACAATTTTATTGTTGTTGTAGGAATTACCATAAGAATTACCATAAGAATTTCTATTATTAGGAGGACATGGCCTATAATTGTTGCTACCAAAATTATTCCTATAAGCATTGGTGTTGAAATTATTAGTTTTAATGAAGTTCACATCAACATGCTCTTCTTGAGCAACCAAAGAGGCTAAAGGAACATTATTTCGATCAATAGGAGCATGTCCATTCACAAGCATAGACATAATATCATCAATTCTATCACTCAAAGAGGAGGTTTCTTCAACAGAATTTACCTTCTTACCAATTGTAGCTCTTTCAGTGTGCCACTCAGAATAATTTAACATCATATCATCAAGAAGATTTGTTGCTGACCCCAAGGTAATGGACATAAAGGTTCCTCCAGCAGCTGAATCCAGAAGGTTTCTTGAAGAAAAATTCAGACCTGCATAAAAGTTTTGGATGATCATCCAAGTAGTCAGTCCATGAGTGGGACAATTCTTTACTAAAGATTTCATTCTTTCCCAAGCTTTAGCAACATGCTCAATATGAAGTTGCTTAAAATTCATAATTCTACTTCTTAAAGATATAATCTTAGCAGGAGGATAATATTTTCCAATGAAAGCATCTTTACACTTAGTCCAAGAATCAATACTATTTCTAGGCAAAGACAACAACCATTCTTTAGCTCTTCCTTTCAAAGAGAAAGGAAACAATTCCAGTTTAATAATATCTCCATCTACATCTTTATATTTTTTGCATCTCACATAGTTCAACAAAATTATTAAGATGGGCAGCAACATCATCTGTACTAACACCAGAAAATTGCTCTCTCATAACAAGGTTTAACAGGGCAGGCTTTATCTCATAAAATCAGCAGTAGGAGCAGGTGGAGCAATAGGTGTGCTAATGAAATCATTGTTGTTGGTGCTAGTAAAGTCACACAACTTAGTGTTCTCAGGAGTTGTCATTTTAACGAGACTAAAAACATGAATAAAACTACAGCTAGAATAAGAACTAATTTTTGTGTGTTTTTGATAAAGAGAAGCAAACAAGACAAAATAAAATAAACTAAGAAAAACAAAAACAAAGTAAAGATATTGGAAGTGAGAGACTCCCCTTGCAGAAATTCTCTTCCTCCCCGGCAACGGCGCCAGAAAACTTTGTTGATGACTAACGTTGGAACTTTGTTTATGACTGGTTTAGCAGCAACGTGGAAGCTACACAACACAATCAAATCACTTTGTCCCAACGTAGAAGTGAGGTTGTTAATCTCACCGTTTTTTTAAACACAAAGAGGTTAAACGTATGGTGTGGAAAACAGTATGAAAGCAGTAGCAGCAGTATGAAAGCAGTGTGAAAGAAGTGTGTGTATTATCAGTATGAGAAAATGGACCGGGGTCCATAGTTCACTGGTGGTGTCTGATACGTCTCCAACGTATCTATAATTTCTGATGCTCCATGATCATATTTTGCCAATTGCTACTTGTTTTCTCCCTTATTTATAGCATTTTTATATGTTTTCCAGGACTAACCTATTAACAAGATGCCAAGTGCCAGTTCCCTGTTTCTTCTGTTTTTGGTTTCAGAAAAGTTGTTCTACAAACATTCTCGAAATTGGACCCCATAAAGCCCAAAGTTCTATTTTCCCCGGAAGCATCCAGAACACCAAAGAGGAGTCGAAGACGGGCAACAGGGGGGGCCACACCATAGGGTGGCGCGGATCCCCCTGGCCGCGCCACCTATGGATGTGGGGCCCCTGGAGCTCCACCGCCTTTTCCCTTTCGCCTATTTAATCCCCCTGGATGGAAAACCCTAAGCAGCTGATAAAAAATCCCCAAAAAGTTCCACAGCCACCGTCATCGTCAACCCTAGATCAGGGGGGTTCTGAAGCTGTTTCCGGCACCCTGCCAGAGAGGAGATCATCACCGGAGGCTTCTACATCACCATGCCTGCCTCTGGAGTGATGCATGAGTAGTTCATCCTTGGACTACGGGTTCGTAGTTGTAGCTAGATGGTTGTCTTCTCCTCATATGCCTCCATGTTTAGATCTCGTGAGCTGCCTATAATGATCGAGATTGATCTTATGTAATTATATATGCTGTGTTTGCTGGGATACGATGAATATTGACCATATGCCAAGTTGATTATAGTCTTTATTTGCATATGCTATTTGTAATCTTGCATGCTTTTCGTTGCTAGTGGTTGCTCTGGCCAAGTAGTTGCTAGTGACTCCAAGAGGGAGTATTTATGCTCGATAGTGGGTTCATGCCTCCTCACCACCTTGCTCGAGTGACAGAAACGTGAAGGGGGGATGTGCTGTTGTCATTAGGGAGAAAACAGCGGTGAGATTGCCCGCGTGCATAATCATTGCTTACACACTTTGTTTAATGCAATTATCTGTTGCTTGCAAGTTAAACCTAAGGGGGTTTGGATGATAACGTAAGGGTGGATTATTAGTCATAGATGCAGAAGGATGTCGGTCTATGTATCGTGTTGTAATGCCCGCACTAAATATCATAGTAGTCTTCATGTCATATTGTGCACTACGGTGCAACCTCTATTTGTCAATTGCCCAGCTGTAATTTGTTCACCCAACATGCTATCTTTTATGGAGAGACACCACTAGTGAAACTATGAACCCCGGTCCATTTTCTCACACTATTAAACAAACCACAACAATTTCCTGCTTTCTTTACTTACTACAAGCATACACTATTTTCCACACTATATGTCTAATCTTTGTTTTCAGCAAGACCGGTGAGATTGACAACCTCACTGTACCGTTGGGGCGAAGTATTTTGGTTATGTTGTGTGCAGGTTCCACGTTGTTGCTGACACCGGTGAAGCGCCAGCACCACCGTCACTGGCATCAACCTTCCGAAGGTCCTCTTTCTTGATAACCTTGGTTCTTAACTAAGGGGAAAACTCCTACTGCTGTGCTCATCACACCCTCCTCTTGGGGTATCCCAACGAGTGCAAGATCTGCACCATCAAGGACTTTTTCTGGCGCCGTTGCCGGGGAGAAGGAAGTCTTCTGGCAAGGGGAGTATCTCACTCTCAACCTCTTTATTTTGCTTATTGTGTTGTTTTTATTTTTGTCTTGTTTTGCTTCTCTTTATCAAAAACACAAAAAAATAGTTCTTATTCTAGTTATTATTTTTGCTTTATCATGCTTGCTATCAATGTTTGATGTCTTTGAAACTAGATCTTTTAAGCAAGGTGGGTTCACGGATGAACAACAAAATATTATAAGGAATACCGCTTGTCACAAAAAGGAATACACTTATGGGAGCAAATTAATAAATTGCATGACTATGCTAAAAACTTGTGCTCTACATATAATGTTACTTATTGCTTTGACAAATCTTGCTGCTGTAGGAGGTATAAACACCTCCCTTTTCAATGTGAGTGTAATGATGATATTACCATATCTTCTTATGTTAAGGGAAATTATGAACTATATGATGTGGAACAAATTGAAGAATTTATTGCTTGGAAAGGTGCATTCGAAATTGCCTATTTTCTTGAAAGTATAGATGATGCACCTTATAAATATGAGATTTATGCTATAATTGAATATTGCTTTGATAATTACAAGGATTGTAATTACTAGATAATGGAATATCTTAATAAATTCTCTCAACCTAAGGAAGTAACTGATGCCTTGCAGGAGCCTATGGAAGAAGAAATTGCTGAATCTGGAAGCTCATTGGATGAAAAAGAGGAGGATAGTGATGATCAAGAGGAGGAAGAATGGAGCTACCCATGTCTACCTCCCAATGATAGTAACTCTTTAACTCATTCATTATTTCACGAAATGGATACTTGCTATACTTGTGACCTTGATACTACTATGAATGAAACTTGTGAGAATGACATTGCTACTGTTATTTATGATATTCCATGCTAATAAGATAAATGCTATGATAATCCTCTATTTATTCCAACTATTGATATGCATGATAATGAGGAAGTTTGTTTAGAAAATTATATGATAATGCTCTTGATGCTGGTCCAATGTTACTTGATGTTACAAATTATAATGCTACCGAAAATAGGATTGCTATAATGTGTCCTATACCTTTTATGAGTGATCAATCATCTTGTTTTGCTATTTCTAAAAGTGGGAAAAAAGAGGAGCTGATTTTAAATTTTGATCCCACTGTTTTTGAGCTTGATATAAATTATGTGCTTTTAGACCATGACAAACATGCTTTATGTGATCATTATGTTGTTGAGTTTGTTCATGATGCTACTGAAAATTATTATGAGAGAGGAAAATATGGTTGTAGGAATTTTCACTTTACTAAAATACCTCATTTTTTTTGAAAGTTTTGAAGTTGCTCTTGTTCTACCTTCCCATGATTTCTAGTTTGAGCTTCTTTAATTTATTTCTTTACAAGATTCCTATGCATAGGAAGTGGGTTAGACTTAAATTTGTTTTATTATTTCTTCTTGACGCTCTCTTTTGTTTCAATTCATACTTCTTATGTGAGAATCTACTTGAATCCACCTTTTATGCCTAGCTGAAAGGCGTTAAAGAAAAGCGCTACCGGGAGACAACCCGTTTTGATTCGATGTTTTCAACCTGTTTTCTTTAGTTTTCTTTGGTTTTCTTTGCACCTGCGTGTTTTCTATTTCCTTAGAAACCCTGCTGTATATTTTCTTTTGAGTTTTTGTTGAGCCAACTAAATACTCTAGTGGAAAGTTGAGACGATATTTCGGATTTCTGCGCAGGAAACAGATTTCTGCTGTCCACTTTTAATTCCGTAAAAAATCACAAAAAGTTCAAAATGACCTGAATTTTGTTGTGCTTAATCCTGAGTTATATACGCAACTTTTTGATTTGAGCAACAGAAGATTTTTGAAAAAATCGATCTTTACCTTATGTTCTATTTTGACAGATTTCTGCCATTTATCGCATTTGCATCTTAATCTCTTTCTTTTGGTGTTCTGTTGAGAAAAAGAGTTTTAAAAGAAGTTGTGACAGTAACTAATGTGTTTTTGAGTGTTAGACTTGTGTTCAAACTGAACCATGTGAATTTATTATTTCAATTTCACTAACGTTTCTAATGAAGATTGTGAGAATTTTGATGTGAAGGAAGTTTTCAAGGGTCAAGAGAAGAGGATGATATGATGTGATCAAGAAGAGTGAAAAGCCTAAGCTTGGGGATGCCCCGGTGGTACATCCCAGCAAATTCCAAGAAGACTCAAGCTTCTAAGCTTGGGGATGCCAAAGGCATCCCCTTCTTCATCAACAAATTATCAGGTCACTTATAGTGAAACTATATTTTTATTCGGTCGCATCTTATGTGCTTTACTTGGAGCGTCTTTTATTTTTTGTTTTCAGTTTGTTTTTGTTTTTTGCTTTCAGCTTGTTTTTACTTTTTCAATAAGCTTGGTTGGACCCCATCATTCTTTTATTGGAGAGTGACACGCTCCGCTTTTTCATGAGAATACGTTGTATTCTTAATCTCTGTCTAACTGCTCCATTTATTTAGCTCCTGTTTTGGATGCATCTCTTATTAGAGTTGTTAGTTTTAGTAGTGTTATGTGAGTGCTATAATGTTTGCTTTTTGTATCATAAAGATTATTTTTGTTAAAGCATGTTTTTTATGGTGCTTGTTGGGAGAAAGAAAACTGCTGCTTGAAGTAGAATTTATAACAGTACTAGTAGAAGCTTGTATAGACCGAGGCTAGAACTTTTTCATGCCATGTTAAATGTTATTTTAGTTTTAAAGCCTTGTGGTTATTGAGTAGCATGATTAGAATCAAATATCTAAGAGTGTTTAATATGTCTTGAAAGATTCATGAGTTGTTCTTGTCATAGTAAAGCATCAATATATGGTATTCTCTTTCGAATGTTTTATTTGGTTGAATTGGCGCATGCTCACACCATGTTTATGACTACAAACCAGTCACGAATAGCCTCCATGACCACTTAGTTTTTGAACTTGTGATACTTCTTATGTTTTAATTAATGATGCTTATGTCGCTATGCATGATTATGGCTCTTATGCTCTCTTGATTTGTCGCTCCCGGTCTTTTGCTAGCCTCCACCTGTACTGAGTATGAGCTCTACTCGTGCATCCAAACTCCCTTAAACCAAAGTTTTTCCCATTGTGTACACCATACCTACCTACATGTGGTATTTAACTGCCATTCCAAGTAAATTGCTCATGTGTTACCTTTAAAACCTTCAAAATTACTCCTGCTTTATGTTCCTGTTTTTGCTCATGAGGACGTAAATAGAGAATCTTTATCTCACTTGATGATTGGATTTCACACCCTGGACTAGTGGCTTCATCCTCTTATTCAAATGATAGAAGAGCTGGCAGCAGGGTGCCCAGCCCCAAATTAATGCAAACAAATTCTCTTCACTACTTTTGCCCCTGATTTATCAGTCAAAGCATAATTGTGTAGACAAAAGAGAAAGAGGGATGAACTTCTACACCAATTGCGTCCTTCACCATGGGAGCCGCTCTTGTGAATCCAGTTGGCTTGTGATGTACTATATTTTCTGTTTCCCATTCGTTGACATTACCATACATTTCTCAAAATATAGCTCTAGCACATGAGTGATCCCTGCTTCCCTCTGCGAATGGCCTTTCTTTTAGTTTTATGTTGAATCTCCGTCTTCTAACTTTATGCACAGTTGAGAGAGCATTTTTCCATTATGCCTATGTGCATTTGTCCCATAAGAATCAATAATTACTTCATGATGTGATATTATTTGTTCTTAAATTATTTGTTCTAGTCTTCCTCATGAACTTTGAAGGTGTCTTGGCATTTATGTTTTGCCCCACTCTTAAGGACTATCGAAATATCGATTTGTCATGCTTTCTCTATACCTGAAACAAACGTTTACCTTTCTTTGCATTATTATTCATGACCCTTTATTTGAGTTAGTCTTCGTGATGCAAAGTAATTGTTATGCTTTATTATTAAAGTTTTATTTATCATGTCTGTGTTTAAAGTTTTATGATCTCATCGTGCATATGCTATTACATTTGATTGTTCAAGTTATGTTAGTAGCATGTCACCTCAGAAATAATTGTTTTATTTGTTGACCTACTCGAGGACGAGTAGGAACTAAGCTTGGGGAAGCTTGATATGTCTCCAATGCATCTATAATTTTTGATGCTCCATGATCATATTTTTCCAATTGATACTTGTTTTCTCCCTTATTTATAGCATTTTTATACGTTTTCCGGGACTAACCTTGTAACATCCCTGATTTTTGGAAACTCAAAAATCACAAAAAAATTGAAACTTTTTGTTTTCATGTTTAGTAAGTCACCAAAAACCAAATGAGATGCAAGAAACAAAAGAAAACAATGCATGTTCTAATGTTTTGGAAATGAAAATCCAATATACCTCTATTCCATAAACCCCTAAAGTCATTTCAAAATAAATATTTCTACATAAATAAAATAATTCTTCTTAAGCAAACCCTTACACCAAACATGTTTTCAACCCAATTATGATCTTGAAAATATTTTTGATATATAAAAACTAGAGAATTGTTATCTCTAATATTTTTCTTCTTATCTCTAAAAAGGGTTTCACTATTATTGAAAACCCCAAAATAGATATAAGTTGGATCCTTGTTTTCCAAGTGTTATGTCAATCAACAAAATAATATAGTGCTATAGAAATAAATTGTTTATGAAAACAAGTAATATTACTTTGAAAATAGTTTATGGCAACATTACTCAATTATTTATAACCCTTAATAAAGTTCTAGGCCTTAAAAGTATTTGAGGAGAATAAAATTATTAGTAATAACTTTTAGTTGTTATTCCAAGTTTTAAACATGAAGGTGTGAAAAATAAAATTCATTGTTTGGAAAATAACATAAAAAGGGTTTTGAAAACAATATTATGACATGTGGTTTTATCCTAAATTTATTGATCAACAATATTAATTATTTGATATGAACTAATTAAATAGCATTAAATTACTATTAGTGAATCCTTCATATCCTAAAATTATACAATATGAAAAAGGTTTAAAAATGGCTTTCCAAAAATAATATATGACATGTAAAATGTCTCTGAAATTCTATTTAGACAATAACATCAATTTATTATTTACTAAATTTTAAAAATGGCCTTAAAGTATTATTAGTGTTTTATTTATTTTTTTTAAAATATAAAATTGTGAAAACAAGTAAAGTAACTTTGAAAAATAATGTTTTCAATTGGGAAAACAACATCTTAATTTGAGAAAACCACCTTAATTTTTATTAAACCCCAAGTCAAATAAATAAGGAAAATTTTCTATTAAGTGACTATGATGTTTTCATCTTGTTTAAAAATTATAAAATCATGGAAACAAGTTGAAATGGTTTTGGAAAATAATAATTAACCATATTATAGTCTATGAAAATTTCCCAAACCCATTTCCCTATTTTATTATTATTTCTCATTTAATTGGAATATTAAGGCAATTATGAATTCATTTGAATTTGTATTTTGAAAAATTCAAAAATGATGAAAACCCCACAAAAGTGGTACTGTTGGGAAGTGTATGGAATAATATGAATTTAGAATTTTGTTTCATGTTATTTAGATTATTTAAACAGAAGATATAAAATAAACAAGAAAACAGAAAAATAAAAATAAAAATGCTGACGTCAGCTGACGTCATGTCGTCTTACACATAAGGAAACTGCAACGGCAGTTTCGGCCCTGAATTTTCTCGCGTTGATTGCTCGCGATTAAGAATGGGATTTATTGCCCTGAACCCCGCATGTTATAGCCCCCGATCCCCTCTTCCTTTACCCTCTCGCTCCTCTGCCAATAGTTTCCCGAGACCGGAGAAATCGCTCACCGGAGTTGAGGTTGTCCGCGGCCGCGATTTGGAATTCCGGCAAACCCCGTGAGTTCTCGCCGCCCCTCTGTGATCCTCAACCTTCCCCGTGGCCGTGCGCTCCCCTTAGACCCCTTCCCCCACCTTTTTCACCGCAGGTTCGCCGCCGCTGTGCACTTCCGTGCTCGCCGGAGTTGCTCCGCCTCGGGACATCGCCGCGCCACCGCCCCCGGAAGCGAGCAACCGCGACAAGGCCACCCGCGAGTCTGCCGTGACGCGCTGATCCCCGTGGTGGCTTCCCCGAGCCCGAAGACCCCCTGCCGCGTCGCCACCGCCCACACCCGAGCGAGCGCCGCCGCCTCGACATTTTCCGGCGAGATCCCGCCGCCCGGTGAGCTCGCGTTCATCCCTGGCCGTTAGATCTAATTTCTACGCGCATGATTAGATCACTTATACGAAGAGGTACGCCACCGTAGGATTCAGATCCAGTGGCTCAGATTGATCCACTTATCCACGTCATTGGTCCAGTCAGCAACACAGTCAGCAGCAGCACCCAATCAGATCTAGCCACGTGGCCCTGCCTTTAATTCGAATTTTATCTCCCGGTAGAATTTTGGCAGTTTTACAGATTAGTCCCTGCATCTTAGATCTATCATATCTTTTGATCCATAAGCCCAAATTTAGCAATCTTGGACTTTTTGAAAAGCCCTTGACATCTAGAAACTTTTGGCACTATCCAAATTCAAATTTGACAAACTTAAATTTGTTCAAATTCAAATATGCTTGTTTGGTGAAATTTGGCATAATTCAAATTCTACAAATCCAAAAATTGTAAATAAAATATATTTGGAAACCTTAGGATGTGTACTTTCATATCCTCTGTCCCAAAATAATATTTGAACAAATTAAAATTGAATTTAGAATTAAGTTGTCCATTTGAGTATTTTTGACACAGATTAATTTCTATAAATATTTTCAATATAGTTCCTTTTGCAAAATTGTTCCATTTGACAACCTTGGACCAGAAACAACCTTGCCCAACCATTTTGGACACCATTGGACCATGACCATGTATTTTAGCCAAAAATCCACCATAGTAGTCCATCTAGTTATTATGTCTTAGATTTTGTTTCTTTTCCTTTTTACCATTGTTTGTTGTGGCCATCTTTGGATCCAAGACCAAGTCCCTAAAATTTCCAAGTAGTGATAGCACCTTAGTATTCTATCTACTTCTCCATTCTCCCATTCTTGCTTCAAGAATCCATCAAGTTAGCGAATGAAAAACAAGACTCAAGCAATAGAAGGCTCTTCACTTTCAACTTGGTGGCAACATGAAGAGCTACAAGGAAGATCAATGAAGAAGTTTTGAAGAAAAGACTTGTACTCCACACCTAGAAGAAAACTCAAGAAGTACAAGTGTGAAGAAATTTAGAAGAAAACATCTCCCCCTCTCTTCCTATCCTTCTTCTTATTTTCTTTCCAATTTGACTTAGCTGTATTTGTGCCCATCCATACCCAAACCAATTAGTGAAGTGAAAGCCCTGAAGAATTTATCAAGACCAAGAGAAGAATCCATCCAAGGAACAAGACTACAATAGAAGCATGAAGATGATCTTCAAGAAAGCAATCACATGAGGTCTAGAAGCAATTCATACAAGTTGAAGAATAACAAGTTATTTTTGTCCAACCATTGACCCAAATGGAAAACCCAAGACTTAGTAATATTTTCCCTTTTGATGATGAAGTTAGTAGACCTACCCTAGCCACAATGGAAAATACTAACATAGTCACTCAAATATTTTTGAAGGTGAATATGACCAAGTGTTTGCATGTATTACCTTAGTTGAAGAAGTAATATGTTTATTCTTAGTGAACTCTTGGAACTTCCTCGACAAGTATGGTTATAATAAAGTTAGTTTTCTACAAACTCAACCTAGCCCATCTCAAGTAAACTCTTGGAAATCCCTTAACAAGTAAGGAACCAAGAAATAATGAATCTTTCAACTCAAACCTTGACCTTGTCCTAGCCAACTTGGTTACATCCCTTTTTCCATGGTTGTTGCTTTGTATGTTTCTTCACTTGTATGATTGTTTGGTAGAATGTTTGTTTATTTTGTTATTGTGTTTTCAATGAATAGATTGTACGGAGAGCAACGATCTTTTGTGAAGAGAGTGTGATATCTTCACCAACTTCAACAAGGCAAGTAACACATCATCAACTACCCATTATTTTCTATATGCATTAGTTGATTTTGAGTAGCATGCATGATAGGAAATTTTACTAAGTTATATTATGCTATGCTATTATCCTAGTAGTGTGTAGCCATCCATTTTACCCTTGTTATTTTGATAGCCTTAGAACTTAGTAGATGCTATGCAATGTTACAAATTGTTTTACTAGTTGTTGAGGAAAAATCCTAAGTATAACTAATGAATGAACCACCTGGGTGGAAGTGGTATGACTGGTTTATGTTGAGTGTTGCCTCAGGGCCCTTGTTTAAGGGTTATTCCACTTGAGGTTGTCACTTGAGGATGGCCACCCAGGAACAAAGAGATTACTATGTCCCTCTAAATCTAGTAGCTTCCCGTGCAACCTTTTGACAATATGGGCTCTGTCTTGATCAATTAAGTTGTGAGGGTTCAGCCCAGGCTTGACAAGCAGATGTAGCAAAATTATAGGTGGAACGGGTCTTGCCGGTGGGTTTGGACTTCTTCTTCTGAAAGATCTCGTCTCAATTCTCTCCTTTCCATGATGCACTCCGGGTGTATAGGATGTTTGGGCTAATTGAAGACAAAGGGTGAAAGTGCACAACCTCTGCAGAGTCAACAAACTAAGATCTTAGCCGTGTCCCCGGTTATGGACAGCTATGAGCAGCTGGACAAGGATTGACGGAAGAATCTCATCATCAATTTCAATAAGTAAAATTTTGACCAAGTGAAGAGTATTGTGGTGCTTGGATCTAAATCCAATGTTGCCACCCTTTTTGAAAAGAAAAGTTGGTTTTACAAAAGTGATAGGAGAAAAGCTGGCTTTATGCAAAACTTAGCCAAAACTCCACTCAGCCAAATAAGCATGTAGTATTAGTCTTGCCATTTATATCCACCATAGTGTTACTTGCCAATACATTAAATTGTATTGACTCCCTTGTGGCTGCATAGTCCATATTGCAGATATTTCTGAAGACGAGTGAGGATTTCGTTTAGGATCTCGAGACTATCGCCAACATGTTTTGCCTGTGGCACATGGAGAAGATGGGCTCAATGTTGTACTATGTTTTCCGCTGTATTTCTTTGTTTTCTGCTAGTCTTCTAAGACTATGCAAGTTGTAATCCTATTTTGTAAAGACTGGATCATGCGATGTAATAGAATTTGATGCATTTGCATGATATTTCATTTTGTACTGTGGTGCTAGCAATTGATCCAGGGACTAGCACAATAACACAGGTATTCCATCTTTATTAAAAGTTGGGATGCTACAAACCTATTAACAAGATGCCAAGTGCCAGTTCCCTGTGTTCTGCAGTTTTTTGTTTCAGAAAAGTTATTCTGCAAACATTCTCTGAATTGGACCCCACAACCGTCAGTGGCATCAACCTTCCGAAGGTCCTCCTTCTCCTACTGGATTGATAACCTTGGTTCTTAACTAAGGGGAAAACTCCTACCGCTGTGCTCATCACACCCTCCTCTTAGGGTATCCCAACGAGTGCAAGATCTGCACCATCAGTGTCTCTCCATGAAAGATAAATAACATGCGTGGTGAACAAATTACAGCTGGGCAATTGACATAAATGAAGGCTGCACCGTAATGCATATGCAAGACATAAAGATTACTATGTGATTCATGTGGGCATTACAACAAAATACATAGACCGTCATCCAACTGCATCTATGTCTAATAATCCACCCTCCGAATATCATCCAAACAAACGTTGGGTATTAAGTTGCAAGCAAAAGATTATCGTAGTAAGCAAAGTGTGAAATGTAAACAATGTAAACTAAGTAAACACCGTTGTTTTCTCCCTAATGGCAACAACACATCCTCCATCTGTCACGTTTCTATCACTCGACCATAGATGCAAAGGAGGCATGAACCCACTATCAAGCATAAATACTCCCTCTTGGAGTTACTAGCATCTACTAATAACAGAGAGCATGCAAGATCATAAATAACATAAGCATGAAGATAACATGATAGATTGATAATCAGAACACATAGCATTCAACATTCATCAGATCCCAGCAAACACAACATGTAGCATTACATAAAGATGATCTCGATCATGTGAGGCAGCTCACGAGATCTAAACATGAGGTACAAAGTGGAGAGAACAACCATCTAGCTACTGCTATGGACCCGTAGTCCAGGGATGAACTACTCGCGTATCACTTCGGAGGAGGGCATGGTGGTGTAGACCCCTCCGGTGATGAATTCCCCTCCCGGCAGGGTGCCGGGGAGAGCTCAAAACCCTCCCGATCTCGGGATGACGATGACGGCGGCCTTGGTTGTTTCTCAGGACGAAGTGGTATAATTTTAGGGTTGATATGTTTGGGGGGGGGTATAAATAGGCGAAAGGGCAAAGGCGGCAGAGGCTTGGGGGGCCCACACCACCCCCATGGCGCGGCCAGGGTGCGCTGTCGTATTGTGTGGCCCCCCTCCGGGCCTCTTCGTGACTCCGTGGAACCTTCGGGAATTCTAGGACCTCCGGACTTTGAATTTTCTAATTCCGAGAATATTTCTGGAACAACTTTTCTGAAACTAAAAACAACAGAAAACAGGGAACTGGCTCTGTGGCATCTTGTCAATAGGTTAGTCCGGAAAATCGATAAAAATGACATAAAGTGTATAACAAACATGTAGGAAACAACATGGAACATCGGAAATTAAAGATACGTTTATGATGTATCAGCCACTTAACATATGTACACCATCTGCGGAATAGGGCGTACCGGGACATGTCGTGCATGGAATAGTGGAACCAAACTCTCATCAAGAAGTTTCTCTTCGATGCACGGTCTTATGTTAAAGTCCCGTGGTGCCAAGAGCGGTGCTGATCATCCACAATCAGCTACATGTAGACACTCAAATTCTTCCCGGGGTATTCAGGCCCTGGAATGATCATCGACAAGATATGGTCTTCCTTTGCATTCTTCCCTGGCATTAAGTCTCCAAGAGGGAGATTGAATCCATTGGTTGCTTTCGCAATTCTGACGTTTCGAGCCTCTCCCGCCTCATCGGGGTGGTCTTTATCAAAGTTCTTCCATGCCTTACCATCAGATGGATGTCCCATCTTTATCTGTCCGTGCTAATCCTCGGATCTCTTCCCCGTCTTGTGCCACGTCATCTGTGTGGCAGACTCCTTGTTCATGTAAAGCCGCTGGATTCTTTTTATGAAACGGAGATAAAAAAGAATCTTCATGGCGACTTTCGTCTGCATTTTCTGACCATCGAATCCATTTAACTCATGATACCTAGAGGCCCCACACATGCTATAGTACTTTTCATCCGCAAACTATTTACGAAACAAGAGGCAACCTTTTAGACAACAATCTATCTTTTCATAATCTATGTTGAGATCTCGCAAGATATTTTTTTTTGCTTCGTACATGCTTTTAGTCAGACAATGCCCTTCGGGCAACATCTTACCATATGTTTGCATGAGCTTCAAAGCATGAACAGCTGTTGCCGTACTCGAGCTTTTTGGCTAGTACTTGAGTGATGGCATCAAGCTGAGAAATGCTTGCACCCTCATACAGAGGCCTCTGAGCCGAGGTCATCATATGAAAGAAGGCCTTCGCGGTTGGCTTCGGTTCCTATGGTTCACATGGTTCCTCCGGTTCCGGCGGTTGAAGGTGACAAATCTGGCGTGTCCGCAGCACAAAGATCATCTAGGAAGTTTCTAATCCCATCATCCTCGTTGCCATTGATCCGCTGCCGCATCACCTTAACATTGTCACGTTCGTATTCAACAAAGTCAACCGTCGTGACAAAGCCCTACATATACCTATAATACCAAAGGTGTTTACTCATATCTTCCTTTCCCTGACGCTCACGCCTCCTGCAATGAGTGCAAGGGAAAAATGGATGAACGTCTGCCTTTGAACCACGCGCTAAATCCTTCACTAACAAATCCGTCTTCCATACCCACTCATCTGATCTTTCAAGCGCACTAATTTGGCCACTGTACATCCACCCATTGTCAGTCATGCTCTACTTTATTTGGAGCCGAACAACATAGATAACATTAAATTAAATGCATCATAGTTTTTTCTACCGTGTTAAACACATCCATCAACCTACACTTCTAATAGGAAGGGTCCTAGCAGCCACATAATCCGTACATTGAGTACGTTCTCCATGCTCTACCCCGATCCGAGACAGAATTTTGGCAGCACCTCCCCGCTGCTCTCCTGAAACACGTCTCGGCAAAAAGTCGATAGGATGTGTATAACGAGAACAAGGGAGGCGCTACCAAAATCCTGACCCAGACCTGAGCATAACATGGAAAACGTACCCAACTACTCATCCGCTGACTGTCCCGTAAATACCGCAAGCGTTACAGTTTAAAATACGCCTATCTCTAATGCATATTTATCTCCATAACGCTCGCGGACCGGAAATGATACCTAGGTGAGGCAACATAAAAAATGCGAGGGAGGATACGGAGTTCTAGCTCACCCTCGGCGGTAGAGGAAGTGGTTGAACGACGACGTGGCGGCGGGATCGGAGGCGTGGCGTGGTCGCTCGAGACAGCAGCGACGGGGTCTGGGGCGTGGCGGGTCAGGGGTTGATGATGTGGCGTGGCCCAGTCTCCTTTAGAAAATAACATGTGTATCACAGAAAACTCTAACAATAGTATAACTCTAATACTAACGCTAATTCAAATTTCAAATAATTTAACTAATTTAAAATTTTCTAATTCAAAATTTAAGTTAAATTAAAATTTTCTAAATTTCTAACCTGAAACTACTTTACTAACCCAAAACTAATTTTCTAAATACAATAGTAAAATTTAAAACTAATTTTACAACTAATAAACCCTAATTTAATAAAACAGGAAAAAACCTCACCTTTGAAGCTGTCGGTTGATCCGGCAATGGAGGAGGCCATGGAGGAGGGTCCAAGGAGGGGCGGTGGAGGGGCCGGCACCCGCCAGCGGTGGAGGTGGAGGAGGCGGCGGTGGCCGGGAGGAGGAAAAGGATATGGTGGTGGAGGCGGCACGGGGAGGTAGGTACGGGAGGAGGCAAAAGGACGGAGGAGCGCGGCGGCGACGGGGCCCGGTCAGCGGCGGACGGCGCTGGGTCGGGGCGGCCGACGACGGAGTAGGGGGCCAGGGTGTGCACATGCGTGCTGTGTGGTGTTCGCGTGTGTGGTCCGTGTGTGTGGGAATATGTTTAGAAAAAAATGCCCCTATGCCGACGGCAGCTGTCGGCGTAGTCTTAGATTTTTTTTTTTGCATTTTTTGTAAAATAGAATAAAATAAGATTTTCATATATAAAACAAATAAAATATTTTATTGAACAAAACTCATAAATTTGATTAAAAATATAATAACACTAAGTTTTATAACATTTTCCCCCTCTATAACTATTTTATAAAACAAAATGACATAACCTTTTTTATATATAAAACAAAATAATACTCCCTCTCCGGCGAAAAGTTAAAATTAACTATATTTAACCATGATTTTAGACAATATTATTAACATTTAGAATACGTCCGGATCCAATCTTCGGTGAAACCCTAACCCCGTCGGAGAAAAACCAGAGAAGTGGACGCCGGTGACGCAGGTCACACCCCGGAGTGCAATCTTTGTCATCCAAAACACATGACACACGTGTACACGCATGATATGTCACCCCTAGCTCATGTTGGGATCCGGACGCTTCGAAGTCCCTCTATGGTGAAACCCTAGACCACCTAAAAAAACCCAGACTTATACGAATACACGCGGTAACAGTGTCGAAAGGGGGTAGCAAAGTGGAAAGGTTGCTTGGTTATCTTAGGGAAGGCCCTAGGAACACACAAAATAAATTCAGAACCCAACTCTACACAAGATTCTCTCTGTTTCGTCCGATACAGGACTTTCAGGCTATAAATGCATGTAAACTCCCTAGAGAGAAGTGGACGCCGGTGAAGCAAGTCACACCCGGAGTGCAATCTTTGACATCCAAAACACATAACACACTTGGACACACATGGTATGTACCCCCTGGAGAAAAACCATACTTATACGAATACACGCGATAACGACGTCAAAGGGGGTAGAAAATTGGAACCATTTGCTTGGTTGTGCTAGGGAAGGCCCTAGGAACACACACACACACACAAAAGGTAGAACCCAACTCTACACAAGATTCCCGCAGTTTCGTCCACTACGGGACTTTCAGGCTATAAGTGCATGTAAACTCCTAGAGAGTAGTGGACGCAAGTGAAGCAGATCCCACCCCGGAGTGCAATATTTGTCGTACAAAACACACAACACACTTGTACACACATGCTATGGCACTCCTTATTTTGTGTTGGGATCCCGACGCTCCGGAGCCCCTCTCCGGTGAAACCCTAGACCCACTGAAGAAAACCAGACTTGTACGAATACACGCGGTAACAGCGTCGAAAGGCGGTAGTAAAGTAGAACCAGTTACTTGGCTGTGTTAGCGCAGGCCCTAGGAACACACAAAACAAAGTTAGAACCCAACTCTACACAAGATTCCCTCCGGTTCGTCCAATACTGGACTTTTAAGTTATAAGTGCATGTAAACTCCCTAGTTATTCTATTTCCGAGAGGTGCCTCACTCCTACGGTGGCCCCTTCCTCCCAACCTTTCGCCCTGACCTCCCAACCTCAATAGAGTGTTGGAACATGCGTAACTATGTGGATCCTGACGCCGTCGCCGTCTTGACGAAGCGCCTGATGGAAGTCGTGGCGGAGGGGCTCTCGGGTGTGGATCTCTTGATCACCTGGCAGTCAAGGCACGTGCAACCGCTGCAGTCGTGGGTGCACGACATTGGGGAGTGGATCCCCAACGGGGACTCCACTCGGATCTTGACTCTTCCTCTCGTTCAACACGATCTTGCGGGCTGGGCACGGTCTGTTTCCTTCTGGATGGTGGACGCCCCCCCCCCCCGCAAGTAGGGAGGGCCGCCTACGGATTCTCTAACTCATCCCCCTTGGTAAGTTTCCGCGTAATCTTCCTCACTCCAGCTCTTTCGCCGGGCTTAGCGGGGTCCTTCTTGATAGCTTCTCCCCCGTCCCTCCTGGTGGTTGGAGGACCCGATGTCCAGGTTCAGCTTGCTTCGTCCTACTCACTCGCATCCCTCACATGACATCCCGATGAGTGTGGATGCTAGGGCTTCTCCGGTATCGTATGCGCCACGACGGTCCCGCCGACCTCGTGCAGTTACTAGGCAGGTCCATAGAGGTTGGTGCTTTCCGCCCTTCTTTGCTTGGCTTCTCGTGGGGGGGGGGGAAAACTCATATTTTGCACATGTTTACAGCAAGAGCACATGTTAAACTTCGAGGCGCTAGACGACCCGCGGGCGCGGAACGCGGCCCTCCGCAGCGCTCTGGAGCGGATGCGGGATCAGATCGCTAGTTCCCGATGGCCTCCATCCTTCAAGGGGTCCGGCCGGCCGGGCTAGATCTTAATAGCTTCCTCCACCTTCTAAAATTATTGTCTAGGAATAAATAAAAAGTGGTATGGTTGACCTATTTTCCTCGTGCTTGCCTCCTTCTTGGCTTTGGAGGATTGCTCCCGCCGCCGTCTTTGACTGGTCCAGGGCAGATTCCCAGGGAGCAGGGCCCTTGCGAACCCTCCGCGCTCCTGGTTCCTTGTCGGGAGCCCTGGATTGGACCGAGAGGTCCAGGCTGCCAAGTCAAGGCCCCTTTCTCTTTCGAGTGGAGACTGCACAACCCCCAAGCATCCGTATCTGGGAGAAAACTAGAAGTGCTCGGGGGTGGACTGAAAAGTCTCGATCTGAAGCCCTAGGGCGTTCCCAGCTCAAAGGATGCACCCCGGCTTAGCCCCTGAGCTCCTTCTGGTTTCCTAAACATCGTGTAGACAAACCAAAATCCAAGGCAACTTTCTCGAAAAAGGGCTCCGTAAAAATCCTCTGGTCAACAGCGAATCGAACAACAAAATGGGGGTAGCAAATCACACTTCGCGCAACGTCTTATCCCTGGGAGAAAACCCCCAGGGGGCACCGACACTCCAACCTAGATATTTTTCTGCCAGGCTAAAAATGGAAGACCAACAAAAACAAGAACATTTTTGTTTATTTGGCCAATCTTTTGCGGGGCAAAAACCTTGAAACATGGTGTGAAATTTACAATGGGCCCTGCCCGAATATGCTGAGAATGCACGCGTGCTGCGGGGGCAGACCCGCACTGCCTTTAACTCGGGTGGCCCGATCAGCATCGTGTTACCTGGGTATACCCGGGCATGCTGACCGGCCGACGCTCGTCCTGGTCAGACACTTGCATAGCGGGGGCGGACCCACTCTGCCTATGCCTTGTGGCTGCGTCCCCAAGGATGGTATTGAGTGCAGTCTGCTGGGATTCCACAGGAGATGGGCACACTTCCCGAACCTGGTTCCTCGGCCGGCTATTGTTAGCGGGTAGGGGACAACAAATCCACAAGTTCCTCTCATGGGTGGGGGGAGCAGCCCGGGGATTACTCCCCCCGTTCCCCCTTTGGTAACGACCACCCGTTGTGGCCACAACAGACTATTTCAGTAACCAAAAGGGTATTTCTGGTGCTAGAGGTCCTCCCTTTGCTGAAGAAGTGGTTCTCGGTCCCTTTCGCCCGCCTATCATGCCGTTGAGGGGGGGGGGGGGGTAGCAGGGCTCCTTCCCCGACCCCGGGTTCCCCTAGGCCCTGCCACCACCACCCGGGAGCATAGGTCCACCGGGCCTTGGCGGTCAGAAGGGTATTCTACGCCCATCCCCTTGCCCCTCCTCCCCTCTGGAAGGAAGGTATGGGGGCCTTGAATCTGACGTTGGTTCTTTAGCCTCTCGCGTCAGCGCGTTCGAACCTCCAACAGGAGGGTGCTGGTCTCCGTCTTCAGTGTCCTCTACGTTGTAGTCACAGCCAGGGAACTGTTCGGACTCGGGGGATCCGGTTGAAGTTCCAGTTGGCGCGCCCGTGTCTTCTTCCAGCGCATTCCGCTCGACAATCTGCCAGAGGTCCTTCATCCGCCGGATGACCCTTGCCTGCAGTTCTTCCTCCAAAAACGGGTGACCGGTGGTGCTCATGAAGACGAGGACAACATTATCTTCTCGAGCCTCAGGCACCCAGCACGCCACGCGACAAAAACGCTCTGTAAACCGGCGGAGGGATTCCTCCCGTCCCCGAACCAAGCGACAGAGGTCGCTATAGGTAGCCGGAGGTGGGGTCAATGCACGATCGCCAAACTTGGAGAGGTTAGGCGGGCCGGCCCTCCGCCAAGGGCGGCATCACGTTCTTGCTTGTTAGCCCCTGCCAGGGTCAGGCTCAGATCTCTCAGGATGCATGGCCTGCGGGGCGGGTCAACTCCCTGCCAGGGACGGTTGCCCCACGGCCACTGGGGCGACGCCGTGAGACAACAAAACGTAGTCCATCATGGTGATGAGTCCCTCGAGCCATGACTAAGGTGGCACGTCATCTTCCACTGTCGGGGGAGGGTTGCGCAACATGTCGGGGGGTTACCCCCGAGTAGGGGTGAGGCTAGTGCTAAAGGCAAGATCAAGGGAGCTATTTGACTAAGTAGCTGGCTACCGGGTACTTGCTACCCGGTAGGCTGCTATTCGGTCGTATCCACCAATGGCCAGAAGGAAGAATCAAGGAAGTTGTGTTCCTCCGGGTAGAGGAGTTGGTCCGAGTAGAGGGAGTGGTTTCCTACTCGGGCCAGAAGTCAATGGAGCCGTTCTGACAAAGGATCCCGCGTATCCTGCGTCCGTATGGCGTGCGGTTCAACTTACGGAGCGCGTGATTATCCGCGCTACGACGTGGCTACAGTGCGGTAGGCGCATGTCTAGTCCTGTCACTGACAGAGGGGACATGACAGGGCTAGGGGCCTGCCCTATCTCACTGACAAGGGTGGACAGGTCCCATCTCCGAACGGCGCGACGACTTACGGGGCAAGCGTCAGCGGGAACCCGGAGGCGTGCGCGGTTCTGCAGTGCTCCTGTCCCATCAAGCTGTACCTTTTAGTCTTATTCTATCCGGCTGGGCACCAGTATATAAGGTGCCCTGCCTCCTCCTGTGAGAGGGTCGCTGCGCATTACGAAGAGAACACTAGAGGCAACACTTAGAGAGAACTTGAGCGTAGAGTGGCTACTCGGCTGAAGGCATGTATTGTACTGTGGCTACTCGGTAAAAACCATATAAAGAGAGAGGCAGGAGTAGGGGTGTTACCTCCACACGAGGGCCCTGAACCTGGGTAAGATCTTGTTGTTTGCAGTGTTTGTGATCTACCACACGCGGCTAATCGCCGTGTGATCCCTCCCCGAGCACCTCCAGCGTCCATCGGCCCCAACTTTAGCCATCCCATGGCATCTGCCGTGATACCACCACGACAGTTGGCGCCCACCGTGGGGCAGACAGAGGCGCTGGCTGGAGTCCATGTTCGGACGGGACTCGTTTCTGCTACTGGGGAGCGCGTGGTCTGTGGCCTTGTCCACAGATTCGGCTCCTTCGACTTCGTCACCGACAATGCCAGAGATTTCGGCGGGAGGCCCATACCGGCAGGCAGCTCGGTGCTCTCCTTCGGCTCGCACCTCGTCTACGTCGCCACCACCGTCGTCCGCGAGTTTCCAGAGGAGGTGCTGGTCGCGGAGGATCCTCCTGCCGTGCTCGCTGCCCGTGGAAGGCCGATTGGCTGCTCTGCGGACAACGTGGAGGTGATGATGACCGGCCTGGCTACCGATGCCGGGAAGGGCGCGGCTGCTGCCGCGGAGGTCCGAGGATCTTGCTGGCCCGAGTGCTGGCGGGAGGACCCACAAGCCCTACGAGAAGGACTCCAACATCCCTCTCTCCACTACACCGACGATACCGGAATCCGCTGGGCGGATGGGCATGCCGCCTCCCACCGAGCTCGAGCTCTTGACCATGAGGGCGCAGCTCGACCGGCAGCGTCAAGAGCTGCTCGCTGAGCACCTGGAGCTTCAGAAGGTTAGGCTTGAGCTTAGCCTAGACCAAAACAAGTACAACAAGGTCCATGGCTTTACTCCTGTTGTTAGGAAGTCTAGCAAAGTAGGAGCTACACGTCGCAACTTAGGCGCCGAGATGGCGACAGTTGTAGAGGCTCCTAGCCAATCTGCCACTGCAAACACCACTACCAGGCCCAGATACAGCACCCCCGCCAAAACACTTAGAGCTGCAGAGGCTGTAGCTGTTGAGTTGCCAAACCTTGCCGGCGACGTGCGCGCTAGGCAGCAGGAGAGGCTCAATGAGCTAGTGCTAGAAGCTGCTAGGCAGAGTGAGGAGTTCTGGAAGGCCAATCCGGGTGCCGGTGCTTCTCAGCTTGTGCACTCGCATGCGGTCAGATCTACGGATCAGGCCTCATCGCCGCATCCCAGCCGAGAGAGGGACCAGAGTGTGCGCTCTGGGAAGAGTAGACAGATGCAGGTGTACGACCCGGCTCTCGCCGCGAAACAGCGCGCTGTGCCGCGAGAGTCCGGTCAGAAACACACTACTGCAGGAGCAGGCTATCAAGCCCATAAAGCTCATGGCAAGGGGAACGACGGAGACAACGCGGGGCCTTCTCGGCGACCTGCTGCTCAGCCGCGTGCGGCTGCGCCAGCAGCCAACCCTGTGGTGCAACCCGCTGTTGTGCAGGAGAACAGGTACGATGATGGCTACTCGGCGATGGGGCTAGCCGGCTATGCTGACCCAAAGAATGTTGCTGATCGTTTGGGTGAGCGCATGTTGGAGCCCAGTGATGCAAGGTTCAAGCTGGACCGGAACAATCTGTCCGGGCAACTCGAGAACAAGGGGCCGCCTGGCCGAGAATGCTTTGGCCCTCGCATCATGAACGAACCATCAGTGAACCACTTCCAGCTGGCCAGGGGAACCAAGTGCTACAATGGCAGCACCAAGCCAGAAGACTGGTTGAGTGACTATGTCATAGCCGTGCACATTGCAGGCGGCAACCGGAGATGGGCTGTGCGGTATGTTCCGCAAATGCTTGAGAGTCCAGCTCGGACTTGGCTCAACAACCTGCCCAAGGACAGTATCAATTGCTGGCTAGACTTCTCGGAGGCCTTCATCAGCAACTTCACCAGCACGTACAAGAGGCCGAATAGGCTGCAGCAGTTGTCCGCTTGCAAGCAGCGGGAAGACGAGACCGACCGCGAGTATCTTACTCGGTGGAGCACCTTGAGGAACACCTGTGAAGGTGTGAATGAGGCCCAGTCCATCACTTGGTTTGCGCATGGTTGCAGGCATGGCAGCATGTTGTGGCAGAAGCTGCAGCGCGAGATGCCGAGTACTCTCGCTGAGACCATCAAGATCGCGGACATGTATGCACTCGGCGACCCAACTCAGCCTCTGATGGACTCCCCCGAGCCGAGAAGGAACTACAACAGCAACAAGCGCAATGATTTCCGCAACAAGCGCAGAGGTGATCAGATTGATACTCGGTATGATCCCGAGGAGGTGAATGTTGTGACTACGGCTGCTGGGAGTAGCCAAAGGCAAAAAAACTGCTGGAGCCCAGTACGGGCAAAACCAGAATCAGGGCCAAGGCATCAAGAAGCCGTACAATGCTCCCCAGCAGGGTAGCGGCAACCCGGATCCTGCTCCGAACTTTGTCTTTGGGAGCATGAGGGATGGGCCATGCAGCTTCCACACTCGGCATCCTGCCAGGCCAGCCAACCACACTACTCGGCAGTGCAGCTGGTGGGAACAGATCAAGAATGAGGGCTTGCCCCCTCCTCCTCCTCTGCCAGCTGCGAATGCCAATGTGCAGCCAGATCGGGAACCTGCTCCTCGGCCTGCAGTCTTCCCGAGAAGAGAGAACGTGAACCAGGTGGCTTTAGGATCCAACCGCAACTTCAACAACGACCGCTACCGCAACTACAACAACAACGACCGCAACCGCAACTACTACACCCGCAACAACAACAGGAACAACAACAACAACAACCAAGGTAACAACAACAACGGCAACAATGGCGGTGGAGACTGCAACCAGTACCAGGAACACCACGAAAGCTACATGATCTTCACTTCTGAGCCCTCCGACAAGCAGTCTCAGCACAGGCGTGCGATGGAGGTCAATGCTGTGATTCATGATGTGCCCCACTACCTGCACTGGTGCAACCAAGAGATCACTTGGTCCAGAGCTGATCATCCTAGGGTGATGCCCAACCCGGGTAGGTATGCTTTGGTGGTGGATCCCACCTTCTTGGGCACTCAGAAGAATGCCAGATTCAGCAAGGTACTGATTGACAACGGCAGCAGCATCAACATTGTGTACAGAGACACACTTGAGAAGCTCGGGATGGCCGAGAACATGCTGCTACCCAGCAGGACCACTTTCCATGGCATTGTGCCGGGAGTGTCTTGCTCTCCGATCGGCCGCGTCTGGATAGACGTCCTATTCGGCACCAGGGAGAACTGCCGCACTGAGAGCTTGGCCTTCGAGGTGGTTGACCACCAGAGCCCATACCATGCCCTACTCGGTAGGCCTACTCTCAGCAAGTTCATGGCTTCTACCCATGCTGCATACTTGAAGATGAAGATCCCTAGTCCCAGTGGAGTGATCACCATCTCGGGTGACTACAAGAAGTCCATGGAGTGTGCCTCTGCTGGTTCCCAGCTGGCGGAGTCCATGGTCATTGCTGCCGAGAAGAAGAAGATGTACGAGGTGGTGGCTATGGCGCAAGCAGCGCAAGGTGGTGCGCCGGGCATGCCGAGTTCCCAGTACGGGACTGCGTTCCAGGCGTCCCAGGAGACAAAGAAGGTCCAGGTTGACCCTGAGTTCCCAGACCATGTTGCCATCATTGGCGCCGGGTTGGGAGAGAAATAGGAAAGCGAGCTCATCCACTTCCTCCGTGAGAATCGGGATGTGTTTGCCTGGTCCAATGAGGACTTGCCGGGCGTCCCGAGGGAGTTGGTTGAGCACTCGCTACATGTGTGGCATGATGCCAAGCCAGTGAAGCAGGCGATGCGCCGCTTTGGCGACGAGAGAAGGAAAGCTATCGGTGATCAGATCACCAAGTTGCTGATAAGCAACTTTATTATGGAGGTTTTGCATCCGGACTGGCTAGCCAACCCGGTTATGGTTGAGAAGAAGAAGGAGGATCCCAAGGCGGATACCGCTTGGCGCATGTGCGTGGACTACACCGACCTGAACAAGGCCTGCCCCAAGGATCCCTTTCCGCTACCCTGCATAGATCAGGTGATCGATTCCACTGCTGGTTGTGAGCTTTTGTTTTTCATAGATGCCTACTCTGGTTTTCATCCGATAGCTCTCAACCCTGCTGATCAAATAAGGACTACCTTTATTACCCCGTACGGGGCTTATTGCTATCGTGTCATGTGCTTTGGGTTGCGGAATGCTGGGGCTACCTATCAGAGATGCATGCAGAAATGCTTGCATGATCAAATTGGCAAAAATGTGCAGGTGTACGTAGATGACATTGTCATCAAAACGAATAAAACACATACTCTGCTTAGTGACATTAAGGAAACATTTGCTAACTTGCGCAAGTACAAGATGAAGTTGAATCCGACTAAATGCACCTTTGGCGTCCCGGCTGGAAAGCTACTCGGCTTCTTGGTATCCAGTCGGGGCATTGAGGCCAATCCTTCAAAGATAAAAGCTATAGAGAGCATGTCTTTGCCGAGATCCCTGAAGGATGTGCAAAAGTTCACTGGTTGCTTGGCTTCTCTGAGCCGCTTCCTAGGCAGGATGGGCGAGAAGGCCTTGCCTCTGTATCAGTTGATGAAGAAGAGCGACAAGTTCGTCTGGACGCCACAAGCTGATGTGGCATTCAAGGAGCTGAAAGCCATGCTGGGTAGCGCTCCCATCTTGGCTAGTCCGCTACCCAAAGAGCCAATGCTGCTCTACATTGCTGCGACTAACCGAGTGGTCAGCGTCGTGATTGTGGTGGAGAGAGAAGAGGAAGGCAAGACTGTGCAACGACCAGTATATTATCTCAGTGAGGCGCTGTCCAGTTCCAAGCAGAACTACCCACATTACCAGAAGATGACTTACGGCGTGTACCTGGGCGCCAAGAAGCTGAAGCATTATTTCCAAGAGCATCCCATCATTGTGGTCAGCTCTGCTCCCATCTCGGACATAATGGGCAACAAGAAGGCAAGTGGCAGAGTAGCCAAGTGGGTGATCGAACTGGCCGCGTACGCTCCCGCGTATGCGAGAAGAGAAGCCATCAAGTCACAGATCCTAGCAGATTTTCTTGTGGATTGGGCTGAGGTGCAATACGAGCCTCCTACTCCGGTAGCCAACTACTGGAAGATGCACTTTGATGGCTCCAAGGTGAAGGAGGGCTTGGGTGCCGGCGTGGTGCTCATGTCACCCAAATGAGATCAACTCAAGTACGTGCTGCAAATTCATTTCAAGGCATCCAACAATGTAGCAGAGTACGAGGTCGTGGTACACGGCTTGAAGGTGGCCAAGGAGGTTGGCGTGCAGCGCATTATATGCTATGGCGACTCGGATCTGGTTGTGCAGCAAGTTTCAGGCACTTGGGATGCTCTGGATGCCAACATGGCTTCCTATCGGTTTTTGGTGCAAACTATGACTGGTTTCTTTGAAGGGTGCGAGTTCAAGCACATACACCAAGCAGAGAACGAGGCAGCTGATGAGCTGTCCAAATTGGGGTCTTCTCGGCAGTACATCCCAGCTGGGGTTGCCTTGGAGCATTTGAGAAAGCCATCTATCAAGCCATCCCCCAACTCGGAATCCATATTCGTTCCTTCTCTGCCTGGTGAGGAATCTGTTCCCATGGAGATTGACTGGGAGGTTGCAAGAGAGAACCCGGGGACTGCCGTCTCCATCCCGGGGACTGGCGCCTGCAACCCGGGGACTGTCCCTTCTTACTCGGGGACTACCCCTCCTAACTCGGGGACTGTCACATTCATTGAGGGAGTCCTTGCCGCGTGCACAAGGTCTCGGGGACTCGTCCCCAACTCAGAAGAAGAAAAAGTGGTGGCTGATCCAATGGAAGTGGACGAACCAGTATTTCCCATCCGGGGAACACCGAGTTGGGCTTTGCCCATACTATCCTTTCTAAAAGACGGCACCTTGCCGAGTGATGAAGTTACCTCGAGGCAAATCCATAGAAGATCCAAGGGCTATACAATCTTCAGAGATGTGCTTCATAGAAGAAGTCCTACTGGTGTGCTGCAGCGTTGTGTAGAGCTAGAAGAAGGAGAGGAAATTCGGGTGGAGATACACCAAGGAGAATGCGGGCATCACGCCTCTTCTCGGGCTCTGGTCAACAAGGCTTTTCGGCATGGCTTCTTTTGGCTCACTGCCTTGAAGCAAGCTGTAGATATTGTGAGAAAGTGCAATGGCTGCCAAAGATTCGCAAGTAAGATTCATATGCCAGCTTCCGAGTTGAAGACCATTCCCATTACTTGGCCATTTGCTGTTTGGTGCTTGGACATGGTGGGTCCTTTCAAACCAGCTAGAGGCAACATGACTCACATCCTGGTCATGGTTGACAATTTCACCAAGTGGATTGAGGTGAAGCCTATTCGGAAGTGTGATGGAACCACTGTTGTGAGTTTCCTGAAGGATGTGATCCTGAGATATGGCTACCCGCACAACATTATCACTGACAATGGCACAAACTTTGCTGAGGGTGTGTTTGCAAGGTTCTGCAGAGATAAGCATATTCGGCTAGATGTTGCATCTGTTGCGCATCCCGCCTCCAATGGTCAAGTGGAAAGAGCAAATGGCATGGTGCTATCAGGCATAAAGCCAAGGCTGATTGAGCCACTACTGAAAACACCTGGGAGTTGGCTAGACGAGTTGCCAGCGGTGTTGTGGAGTCTAAGGACTACCCCTAACCGGTCAACCGGCTACACGCCATTCTTCCTGGTTTATGGAGCTGAGGCCGTGTTGCCCACTGACCTAGAGCATGACTCGCCCCGTGTAACGTTCTACACGGAGACAGAGGCTAGAGAAGCTCGAGAAAATGACGTTGACCTGCTAGAAGAAGCAAGAGAGTTAACTCTGTCACGTTCAGCTGTTTACCAGCAAAACTTGAGGCGTTATCATAGCCGGAAAGTGAACCCAATGGTTTTCCGAGAAGGAGACATGGTGCTTAGGCTTGTGCAGCGCACATCCGGGATGCACAAGCTTTCTCCTCCGTGGGAAGGGCCATTCATTGTGAGCAAGGCTTTACACAATGATGCCTACTATCTAATCGACGCACAACCATCCCAGAAGAACAGGCCGGATAGGGCTGGAGAGGAATCCAAGCGCCCTTGGAATGTAGCTCTACTTCGACGTTTTCACTCATGAGCAAACTATGTATGTATCTCCTTATCCGAGTTAAAATCCTATTCGGCAATCTGAAATTGAACTCGGGGACTTCCCTCGTCCAAATTGTTCCTTGTGTTTACTCTGTTTTGCTTTGTCTATTCGGTTGAACCACTTAGAATTTCAAAAGCATATAAAGTAGTGTGTTTAAACTCACCGGACACTCTGCGACTCTGCAGCTGTCCGCAACCCGGCTTCATGGCAAGCCAGAGAACAAGCCAAAGAGTCAATGAACACATGAAAAATTGCAAAGGAAAGGAAGCGTGTGGCAACCGAATAGAGTGTTTTTTACTGTTTTTTTCTTTTCGGCTAAGTGGTGGGCAGCGTTACTATGATTTTTCTAAGTGGCTAAGTATTTGAAACTCCAACTTTGAACTCTTGTGACTCGACTACCAACAAAGCAACAAGTTGCAGGTAATAGCTGAGATAAAAAGGAAGAGCGGATAAAAAAGGCAACTCGGGGACTTGCATATTAACGCAACCCGGCATTAAGCTAGAGTTGCTAAGAAATTCAACTGAGAATAAAATTGACTAGCAACAAAGACTTAAATAGTTTGATACATCTGCAGCCGGCATCCCGGGGATCTGATAAAAGTTCTAGAGGATAAGTGTTTTCAGGAGTCACTCCTTGGAGGTAGCGGTGTTGTCCACAGCTTTGCCATCATCTTCAGCCTTCTCGGCGTCAGCATCAGCCTTGGCGCTCTCGGCATCCGTTTCCGTGTTGGCGTTCGCGGCTTGCTCTGAGGTTGCCGTGGCGACGGAAATGGGATCCGTGGCCGAGGTCAATGCAGCAGCCTGGAAGCTGCTGCTGGTCGCGCCCAACTCGGGGGCCGCTTGCTGGATCACCATCTCGGTGGTGATGGTGGGCTCTTCAGCGTTGGGTTGCGGCTTCTCGACTTCAACATCAACCTTGGCCTTGCCCTTTCCCTTCTCGGCAACTCCTTTCGCGGCACCCTCCTCGAAGAAGCTCAAGTCATTTGACTCGGTATCCTCATCGTCATCATCGTCCTCGTCCTTAGCTTCAGTATCTGGCTCGGGGAGGCCGTCGATGAAGGTGGCGGTGTCCGCGTAGGAGGCTACCTCGTAGGCTGCTGCCTTTCGGCGAGCAATGCATTCGGGATCCTTGGACCACTTGGAGTCTTGGCGCATCTCAATGATGCTGGCAAGATCGAGGTTCTCATACCAGCTGCAAATGAAGTGAAGAAGTTCATCCGCTCCTACCCGAGCTGCTGAGCCGCGCCACTTTTTCAACTCGGCCTTCACGCCGTCCAGCTTCTCGGCAAACGCGCTGAAGTTGTTCGGCGCAACTTGATCAAGCCAGAACAGGTCGTGGAGCTTGTAGGCAGTGGACACCATGGTGATGCCCAAGGCTCTGAGTTGGCGAAGCTGCGACTTGATGTTCAGAAGATTGTCGTTGACGCTGGACTTAGTGTCGACAGGCATCCCGGAATAAGCTCGGAGCTGCTGTGCCTTTGCCAAAGCAGGAGTGCTGGCGGCGCGGAGATCAGGTAAGATATCTAGAGAGAAACCGATAAGAAGTTAGAAATGGAGGCAGAGAAGAGATGAAACCAAGAAGAAAGAGTGAGAGGAAAAGCAAGCCAGGAAGCGGAGAAGAGAAACAACTGAGTACCGAGAAGAGGAAACTTACTTCTAAGATCCACTAGCAGTGCGTCCAGCTTGATCTTCCAAGCGTCCTCGTCAGCAATATGCCGGTCCTCAACCTGGCGTGCGGTGGCGAGCTGGAGCATGAGTTGCGAGTTGTGCTCCTTCAGCACCGAGATCTCCGTCTCGAGCGCCTTCTTTGTGGCTTTGGGTGTGGTCTCGGTCTCCAAGGCATCCTCAAGAGCTGATTTCAACTTCACTTGCATCTCTTCGTACTCGGCGTGCTTGGCGTCGCGCTCCTTCTTGAGCTCTGCATCTCGGGTGGCCAGCTGCTGCTGCACCTCGGCAGGCATCAAGCAGTTGAGATGCTCCTCCCGGAATTTCTTATATTCTTCTGCAGAGAGAACAACAGGGTTAGCAGAGTAACCAAGTAAAGGAAGATGCAATGACAGAGAAGCTGGCAACTCACCTTCAAGATGCTTGATTTTGCTCTCAGCAGAGGAAGAGAAGACATGGCAGTGCTCATGCTGCTCCTGCAGTTCCTCGAATTTGCCTGCAGAGTAAATAGAGTTATAGCAAAAAGCAAACACGGGCGTAAACACAAAACGCAAAAACCGAATAGCTAAAAGCTTACCTTCAATCTCAGAGAGTTGGAGAGCGCGGTCCAGTGCCGCCTGCTCCAACGGGGCATCATCCTTGCGCTCGGCTTCAAGAGCCGCGATGTGGTTCTTGGCTATGCTGTGGTTCCAGAGCAGCCGGCGGAAGATGTTGGTCCGCTTCAGGAGGCTATTATGTGGAAGAGAAGAAAAAGAGTTAGAGGTTTTTGGAATATTTGACCCGAGAAGACGGCAACTCGGTTGAGTACCCGTCTACTCGGCCCGAATCTCGGGGACTGGGGAATAGCTAAGAGGAAAAGAAGAGAAGAAGGAAAGAAGAAACTGCAACTCGGAAAAGCAAGGGAAGCAAGAAAAACTTACGGCGTATGTTTGCTCCACATCTTCAGTGGCCTTGCGGAGGCAGAAAAGCTTCCCGGCTAGCGTGCAGGTGTCGGAGGCGACGGTCATTGGAGTAGTGCCGATGTCGGCCTTGTTCCAGTCGATGCGGTATTGGTCAACCGTGCCCAGCGTGCTGCCGTTCCACTTCTCGACGCCGAGAGCATCGCTCTCCCAGACCTTGTCCACAAAGCCTACCCGGTTCACGACCGCGGCTAGCCCCTCTGACTGGATGTCGTCCTCACCGGCTTCGGGCGAGTGGAACTCAATGGGTTTCTTGGCTTTGAGCTTGGCGTCCACCGCCTTGGCCTGGCCTTCCTTCAAAGCGGAAAGCCGCTTCTCGCCTTTGGTTAGGGAGATGCTGTGTTGCTTGGACACAGACAACAGGTATGATGGCCAGCTGCCTTGTGCCCGAGCAGCACCTTCAGCACTTGACCCTTCGACTGGGCCAGAGAATCCACCAGCAGCGCCGGTGGTGAGTTGCGAGCTCGTTGGTGCCTTGGGTGGCGGCATCAGATCTCCGAGCTGCACAACCTTGCGCGGTGGATTCTTCCGCACAGCTGCAGCTTCAGGCTTGGCGGTTTTCTTGCCGGTGTCCGCCCGAGAAGCGGGCGGAGGCACTTGGCGTGCAGCGGGAGGAGGCATCAGCTGAGATGCGGTCTTGGTTGTCTTCTGTTTCGGGGGAGGGCTTGGTGCGGTTGGTGGAGTAGCCTGCTGGGTAGGCGGCACAAGGGGCCGGCTACCCTGCGTAGCATTCGGCTGCGCTTGGCTCTGGAGCACGGGCTCCACCACGGTCTTCTCAACCCGCTGCTCGGCAGCGGGATCAGGTCTTGCGTCAACTTGTTCTTCTACCCGCGGCCTGGCCGCGGGGTCTTGTTGAGCTGCAGCTTGTTCTTGCTGCTGCTCGGTGTTCTCGTCTTGCCGCTCAAGGGCGGCACGTCCTAGTTCTCGGGTTCTTGTTCAGCATTCTCCCCAGCTGTGGTAGCTAGGGGAGAGGGAGGCGTCTCATCCTGAGCAGCATCCTGCGTACTCTGGTACGCGTTGGTCTGCTGCTCCAAGTCCTGGGCATCTTGGTCACCAGCGCCCGTGTTATCGGCGCCGGCGTCTTCTTCTTCTAGCTTCACCGGGGAGGGCGCACGCGCCCTAGCCCGCGGTGCTGGCTCGTCTTCGTCCTCGGAGAGCTCAATGAGCTTCTTGAGGTCCATGGCAGGTTTTCTCTTGGTACGAGTGGGGGCCGCGGCCGCGTCAGCATCCAGAGGATTGCTGGACGAGAAGAAAGAAAGAGTTTAGAAAGGGAAAAGCAGAACAACGAGAACCAGTAGCAAATTGATGTTCGGATGGAACAACTTACCCTTTGCGGGTAGGGGGTGGCCTTCTGTTGGTGGTGAGCTTCTTGCCACCCGTCTTCTTCGTCTTCTTGGCAGCAGGCTCTTGGGCACCGCTGCCCGCCGTCTTCCGGGTGGTGGGAGCAGCCACAGAGAGAGGCTGGACGTCCATGGGCTCCTCGTCCTCCTCATGCTAGACATCCTCTGCAGAGAAGAGAAAAGGGATTCAGAAACAGAGAAGGAAGTCCGCACACGCTACTCGAGATCAGAAAGGTGAATTTGGTCACCTTCGTCATCCTCGGACCAATCCCGGATAGACGCGTCGACTCGGTGCTTACCGGGCTGAGTGGCATGCGGGATGCAGAGAGTGTCTTGGGTGTCGGAGGCCTTCTCGTCGTCCTCTTCCCGGTCATCGTGCCAGTTGCCCTCGAAGACCTCCTCATCCTCCTCTAGCTGACGATCAATGTGTTGTGAAGGCAAGCAAGATAGCACAGTGAGTTGAGTTCTACCCGGTATAGCATGCAAACATAAAGCATATAAGGCTAAGGGGTCCTACTCGGAGCAACATGCAAACACAAAGCATAGTTGGCTAAGTATTTCTACCCGACAAGGCATGCAAACATAAAGCACATAAAGCCAACGGGGTATTCTGTGGTGTCCTACTCGGAAAGGCATGCAAACACAAAGCATATTCAGCTAAGGATTCCTATTCGGCATGGCATGCAAACACAAAGCATAAAAAGCCAACATGTTAGTTATGATGCTCTACTTGGTGCAGCATGCAAACACTAAGCATACTAAGCTGAGAAACCGTCTACTCGGTATCAAAGTGCAGGAGTAAAGCACGGAGTACTAACCTGTCCGATGCGCTTGGTGCGGCTATACGGCTCGAAGCCGTACATCCAATCGTCCTTCAGCGTGGTGTGCATGATGGACCTGGCCCAGACGGCCACCTCCGACTTGGTGAGCTCGAAGGTTGTGGTCCTGGTGTAGTCACGGGGTCCCCCCATGTAGCACATCTTGTGCGAGCGGCGCTGAAGCGGGAGCACCCGGCGCGAGATCCAGCAGGCAATTGGATCGTCGTGGAGCAGCCCCTCCTCGCGCAACTCAGACAGGCGCCGCTCAACCTGGATGACGTCCTCGATGGTGTTCTTCGGGTGGTAGCCCCAATTTTGCTGAGTTGGCAGGGCGTTCTTGAACTTGGGAAGGCCTATCCGGTCCTGGATCGGCTTCCCGACTTCGGTGGCTACGTTCTTCACGTAGAGGAAGCTGCGCTGCCACTTGCGCACGGATTCCAGTCCCTTGGCTCGGGGATGGCTACCCGTGGTTCGCTGCAGCATCATCGCGCATCCGGTCTGGGTCATGGCGTGGGCGCTATCTGTTTTAGCAAGAAATAGCGTGCCCACGTGTGGATTGTTGGGTACACGCCAAGGAAAGCCTCACACACCACGGCGTGGGTGGAGAGCATGATGAGGGCATTAGGTGGAAGGTGGTGTGGCTGAAGGCCAAAATGATTGAGGAATTTTGTGAAGAAATCAGAAACCGGAAGGCCGAAGCCGCGCTTAAAACGCGCAAGAAAGACCACGTACTCGTCCTTCTCAGGCTTGGGTACGATTTCCGTACCTGGATGGCGGCAAGTCACGCCGGGAGGCACGCGGCGCGTATTCACGAGCCATTGGCAGTCGTCCGCGGTGACCTCGGAGCCTTCCCAGCTGGCACGGGCGGCGGCGTCGTCGTCTCCGTGAGCAGCCATCGCGATAGAGATGCGCGGTGGAGATTGGAGGCGGAGGCGCGAGTGGGAGATGTGAATCGGAGTGTGGAGGCTTTGGGATCTCTCTATCTGTCTCTCCGGCGGCGCGTGGAGAAGCGGCGCGGCAAGCGGTTGCAGTGGCGGAGCGCTCGGCGGCGGCGGAGAGACGAAGGGGCAGGAGGTTGAAGTGAGCAGGAAAGAGAAGAAGAAGGCGTCGAGGGGGTATTTATCTCTCCCCTCGAGTTGCCGTTACCATCGGAATAAGTGGGATCAATCGTGCACAGAGATCGTGCAGCGTGGGCTGCGCGCCGGTTAGAAACGCACACAGCGCATATTGCGCGCGTAACGGGCGCAGTTAATCCCACGTCGAGATCGTGGGCGATTTAGTGCGGTTGAAGTGACTTTACGGGCTAGTGGGGCCGAGGTGCAGTTATTGGCGCGTGGACTGCAGCGTCCCAGGCACCGAGGCGTCGGGGGTACGGGGGTGTGACACGTGCCCCGTAGCGACACGCAGAGGCGGATTCGGATCGTTGAAGCGGGATTGTGTTTCGAGATTTCGCTAAGTCCTTTTACTCGGCATCAGAGAAGAAAGACAGTGCTACTCGGAGAAGAAGAGAGTCAGGCAAGAGTTAAGGGCTACATGGAGAGGCTACTCGGCCTTTTACAGTACGAAGACAGGATTTGTTTTTAAGCTGGCAGGGCCCAGTGAACAAGTTCGCAGGACTCTACCAGCTTCGGGGACTAATGTCGGGGAGTGTAACAGCCCAAGTATGAAAACCTACCATTTAGAATGTTTGATTTCTTGTTTATTAAAGTATTGCATCATGTCATCATATTGTTGCATTTGTTTCTTTTGTTTTGCATCTGTTATTCTTTGTTTTTCACAATGAAAATCAAACAAATTCAACTGCTTTGTTTCCATACTTGTTCTGTTACAACTTTTGGAATAAAAATAACAAATTAAAACAACCAAATTGTTCCATTTTATTCCATGTTGATCACTTATTAAATTGTTGGTTTTAATCAAACAATTAATTCAATCAATTAATTCCAAATCATTTCAAATTCAAATCAAATCTTTAAAACATCAATCAACTTGAGTTTATAACAAATCTCCAAAACAATCAAACTCATTTTAATCACTTTAATCAATAGGGTTCACCCTATTAAAATCCTTGTTTTCAATATTAATCTATTAATTTCTAATTTGCTCAAATTCAAACCAAATGTGTTTCAAACAGAACCATTTTTGAATTTATAAACATTAACAAGCCACTCAACTAATTTTAATAAAATTAAATCATTTTGGGTCACCTTTTTAAAGTGTGGGTTTTAATAATCCTTTTAATACTAAAAAACACTCAAATTTGGTTTATTTCTAAACAGCAGTTTATTTTTCAAAACTTTAGAAAACAAATCTTGGAAATTGTTTTCTTTTAACCTAAATAACTAACCTAATTTTTCCTGGAATTTTTACTAACATAAACCTCATGTTTTTCTTCCAAAACCTAATTCTACAAAAAAAAACAGAAGAAACAAAAATAAAAGAGAAAACGGCGCACCTAAGCCTACCGCGCGGCCCAGACCAACCTCTTCCTTACCGCGCAGCGGCCCAGCGGCCCGGTACCCCTTCAGAGCCGCCCCCCGTCGTCTTCTCCCCGTACGGCGCTAATCCACCGGTGCCACGGCGGATACAGTAGCGCCCCGACGGCCGATGCGCCCCTAGCCCCCCTATATCTACCCCTAGCTCCCTCGGAGACCTAACCCTACTCCCCTATCTCCCCGAGCCCGCCGCCATTCCATCTCCTCGCCACGTTCTCGCCTCTGTAACCTCTCACCGGAGCTCCCTCTGAATCTCTGTCCGCCGCCGCCAATCCACTGCACCACCACCCCACCTAGCCACCGCACTCGACTCCACTCACCTTCCTCTACCTCTACGACACCTGACCGGGCGCTGTGGACCTCTGGTTGGTCGCCGCGGTCCGCGACGTCTCCGTCAGCCGCCGAGCTCCTCCTCGGAAACCTTCAGCGATCGCCGCCGGTAGGCCTCGCTAACCTAGTGGCGACAACGGGAACGGGAAGGCCTCGATGCCACCTACGTCATCAACACCACAGTGGAGCCCGAGGAGGGCCAGATCGCCGCCGCCGTCCGTGATCCGTCGCCGTCGAGCCGCGCCCCCAAGCCTCTGCCACGTCCACAAACGACGGTGAGCATCACCTGAGCCCCGCCGTGCCCTCCTCTCCATCTCGCGCACTTTGCACCACCTCCGCGCACCACCCTTGCACCCCAACACAGCAGCAGCGCAACCACGGCGGCGAGCGTGGCTGCGTATCGCCGGCGACCACGGGTTCTGACAGCAAAAGTGCAGTGGCTGAATTTTCAGTTTCAGAGATCCTACGCGAAACTGAACTTACCTTGTCCGCGCGTGGTAAACTGACATCAAACGCGAATCAGCTCACTGGCTACAGCACTGCGCACGCACGCGAGGGGGCAGGGGTTCGATCCCTGGCTCTCCCTGGGAGAAATCGCACCTTTTTTCTCACCTCGCTGACAGGGAGGGCCCCCTGTCAGCCTCTCCTTGGCCACGCCAGCACGCCAGGGCCCGTGGCCCACGCACAGTGGCCGCGGCTAGGGTGCTGTGCGGTAACAAATTGTTTAACACTTTTTCTGTTATTTCATAAATCAATTAAAAGGCAGAATTAAGAACAAAACTAAATCTTTAATAACTTTTAATCTATAACTCTAAAAAATAAAAGTTATATATGTTTTCTGTTCCAAATTAATAGCTCTATCCAACTATGCCATTTGTTCACTGTTTTGAAAACTCCAAATGCATTTAAAATTCAAATTTGAATAATTCAAATGTAAATTGCAATAATTCATAAATAATTCATACTAATTCCAAATAATGCAAATAAAATATGTTTTTCATACCATTTTGAATGACCTATTCAAATATAAAATTTGTTTCATTGTTTGAATAATTTAAATTGCCTAAACAATTTAAATCTTGTTTAATTCAATTAAAATTGATAAAATCTTAACTTGCACAAAATAAAATATTTTTGAACATGCAAAATATGTTTTCAAACCACCAAAGTGTGAACTTTGCAAATGTGAATTTGAATTTATGTTTTGACTAAATAAAATTCAATCAATATTCAAACTTGCTTTAAATTCAATTAAAACTTGTTTAATATTGTTTAATTCATAATAAATTCATCCTAATCCAAATTTCAATATTTGAAACATGTAATCCAACTAAAATTTGATGTTCTTTTCAAATATAAACTTTGTTATTTGTTTTGAACACTTTAACTTGTTGAAAACAACAGTTACTTGTGTGACATGTTTGAAGTAACCAAACTTTCCAAACTTAATCAAGGATTTCCAAAACTTGTTCCAATCCCTTTTCACTTGCATCTATTATTGTTATTTGTTGTTATTTTGTTGTTATCATCATGCATGCATCATGCTAACAACTTTCACATAATAATTAATTGTAAATCATTTGTTCCACTTAATTCATGGACCCTTTCCCATATGCAACTCAAAATTGCATAGGGGTCCATCTTAATTGTGTTATCATGTTAGCTAGTTTATTTTGATGCAACCATTAATTTGTCATGCATCATCCTTGTTTGTGCACTATGCCATGATATTGATTGTTTATCTTTCTGCATTGTTTGTTTGCTTCTTCTCGGATAAACGACGACGTTGAGACCGACGATACTTACGACATCCCTTCTAAGGAGTTAGCTCAGTACCAGGCTACTGGGTTTGCAGGCAAGTTATCACTCACATGAACCATTGTGTTCCTTTCAACCCTGGTTACCGATACTTTCCGTTGTTCTTTTCTGCTAGCCTTAGCAGTAGTTGTTTCTGTTACGAACCTATCACATGTATCCCTTAAACCTGATATTGCCTCACCTCCATACCTATCACCATTGCTTGTTGCCCGTGTCTTACTAGCATGCTTAGGTTGTTTTGCTCGAGTCTGTTACCCGTTACTTTCTGTTATTAGTATTTCTATTATGTTCTGGGGGCTCGATGTTTAATCAATCAATCACGCTAATGTTGCTATTAATAATAAATTTGATGATAAGGCACCGGCAGGAGGCCCATGAGAGGTTTTGAAGCCTGCTAGTGTCGACCCTAATAGGAAAAGGGTCTTGTCTACTGATCCATGATGAGCGCACTACCCGCATGTGGGAAGCGAGTATGGGCGCCCCCCTCAACTTGACCTGATTCGCATCTCGTCCAAATCGCCTCATTTAGTTCGTGTTTTCCATTTGCCGCATGCATGTTTTTGCGAGCCCAGGCCAGGGTGGAACTTTTGTAGTCGGCATATAGGGGGACACGGTCTTAGAGTGCTATGAGGGTCCCTTTTCTTCGGGGCTTGATTAGCCGTGCGCCCAAGGTTCTTTGGGCTTGATGCGAAGAATGGTTGGTTGTGTTGAGTGCCCCGCTTGGTGGGGTGATCTCCCATCTGGCGGGTTATTCATACGTGTACGGCCAAATTGGTGCAACCCTGCAGGGATAATCTTCTCGAGAAGCCGTGTTTTCCGCGGTTATGGATTACTTGGTGAAAGTACTGGCTAACAAGTACTCAGGACAACTTACACCTAATGATTAACAACTTTACACCCAATGATTAATAACTTGACTAGTAACAGGCTTATTGATACAATAATTTGAACCATCATTATTTCAACTGTGTGAGTTATCCTCGGATTGCTTCTTTGGATAAGGGGCGAGATCCAGGATGGGTTTGTTTGAAGTTATCTTTCAGTTGGTTACAATCCTCGATCTTATCTCCTTTCTGTTAGCCGGAAGTGGTAGAATCTCTGTAGTTGGTTAGCGCAGCCAGTTGCAGCATCTTTTTATATCCCCTCTCTTCCGTTGAACCCAAGGCATCTGTGCTTGGTGTTGACGGGTTACACTTTGGTGAACTGTGAGTCTTGCTTGCCAGTACGTTTATGTACTGACCCCTTTGGGGCTGTGGTTTCCGCAGACTTACGTTTCCGAGGATCTACATGGTGGCTACTACGTGGATCATGACGAGACTGCTGACGAGTAGATAGCGGACCCGGGCAGGATCCGAGACTTCGTGGATGGGTTCCGTCTGTTCGTTTCCGGCCTCTTAGGCCTATTTGGTTCTTGTCTGTACTCAGACATGCTGAATGCCTCCGCTGTGATGTAATGATGTTATGTTGGAACATGTGCCCTCTGAATGATTGTATTTGCTATTTCTGCTCTAATGAGAGCTAGTTGCAACTTATTTCAATCTTTTGTGTCGTAGAGATCTGTTGTGATATCCTTTGTTCAAAGCTGTTGACGTACCATGTGTGATTGGTATGAAGTACGTCGACAGTAGTGCCTTTGATCTCTAGTGGATAGTTTACATCGACGATGGAATAGCAGGGCTTGTGTTGTCGCGCATAAGCGCAGGCCTACCAGGAAGCTGGGACGTGGGAGCAGTTATGCCCTATAATCCAAGCATCTGCTATCCAGTTCGTACGGTGAGTATCCCCTAGAAATCAGGGTGCGACAAATGGTATCAGAGCCTGTCTGCCTGTAGGATCCCTTTTTACTGGTCGCAGTTGAGTCTAGAAAACTATTTTGTAGCTATATAGGAAAAATAAAACGTGAGAGTAGGAATTCTGTTCTTTTTCTTCTTTTCCCCACCCTCCCTCCCTTTTCTGGTAAGGAAGTGCAACGTTGATTTCTCCCTTCTCATCTAAACTTTCAAGTTAGGATTTCACGTATTTTGGGTTTTCCGTAGTACCTCGGGAGTTTTGATCTCGTTTTCCCCGGTGTTGCTTCAATATCCTGTTCTTTTAAAGAACCTTTTCGTCCGTTGAAATCTTGTTGTTGTTTTCCACTTCAATTCTTCTACCGGCGTCTAATCAAAGTTTCCCCGTTCATCTGCTAAACTCTATTCCAGCTAAAGTGTTGTTTCATACCGGAGCATCACATTCCTTTGTGTCAAAAATCTTTTCCACAACATACAACCTAATTGTGGTTCCACTAAGCAATCAAATCAATTTTCACTCCTCGGGATCTCAAATGTTGACTTCCAAGTTCAGTCACAGAAATCAAATCCTAATTGGAGGCCACATATTCCTCGTTGCTCTCATGTTGATGGGAAATTCTGACATTGATGTCATTCTTAGTGTTGGATTGATGTCAATAACTCTGTTCCACCATTCTAGCCAGATAATCTATTCTCCAAATGAATCAAGTTCCATTCAGCTATACACCCTTGGTGCAAAATCTCTCCCCTTTACTTGAAAATGTTCCGGTGGTTTGCTAATTCCCTGACGTCTACCCAAGAAGTTTCCGGACCTTCTCTTTTCTCAGTAGGAATCTCGGGGCGCGATTCCTTCAGGGGGGGGGGGGCGTTTTGTAACAGCCCAAGTATGAAAACCTACCATTTAGAATGTTTGATTTCTTGTTTATTAAAGTATTGCATCATGTCATCATATTGTTGCATTTGTTTCTTTTGTTTTGCATCTGTTATTCTTTGTTTTTCACAATGAAAATCAAACAAATTCAACTGCTTTGTTTCCATACTTGTTCTGTTACAACTTTTGGAATAAAAATAACAAATTAAAACAACCAAATTGTTCCATTTTATTCCATGTTGATCACTTATTAAATTGTTGGTTTTAATCAAACAATTAATTCAATCAATTAATTCCAAATCATTTCAAATTCAAATCAAATCTTTAAAACATCAATCAACTTGAGTTTATAACAAATCTCCAAAACAATCAAACTCATTTTAATCACTTTAATCAATAGGGTTCACCCTATTAAAATCCTTGTTTTCAATATTAATCTATTAATTTCTAATTTGCTCAAATTCAAACCAAATGTGTTTCAAACAGAACCATTTTTGAATTTATAAACATTAACAAGCCACTCAACTAATTTTAATCAAATTAAATCATTTTGGGTCACCTTTTTAAAGTGTGGGTTTTAATAATCCTTTTAATACTCAAAAACACTCAAATTTGGTTTATTTTCTAAACAGCAGTTTATTTTTCAAAACTTTAGAAAACAAATCTTGGAAATTGTTTTCTTTTAACCTAAATAACTAACCTAATTTTTCCTGGAATTTTTACTAACATAAACCTCATGTTTTTATTCCAAAACCTAATTCTACAAAAAAAAACAGAAGAAACAAAAATAAAAGAGAAAACGGCGCGCAGCACCTAAGCCTACCGCGCGGCCCAGACCAACCTCTTCCTTACCGCGCAGCGGCCCAGCGGCCCGGTACCCCTTTAGAGCCGCCCCCCGTCGTCTTCTCCCCGTACGGCGCTAATCCACCGGTGCCACGGCGGATACAGTAGCGCCTCGACGGCCGATGCGCCCCTAGCCCCCCTATATCTACCCCTAGCTCCCCCGGAGACCTAACCCTACTCCCCTATCTCCCCGAGCCCGCCGCCATTCCCTCTCCTCGCCACGTTCTCGCCTCTGTAACCTCTCACCGGAGCTCCCTCTGAATCTCTGTCCGCCGCCGCCAATCCACTGCACCACCACCCCACCTAGCCACCGCACTCGACTCCACTCACCTTCCTCTACCTCTACGACACCTGACCGGGCGCTGTGGACCTCTGGTTGGTCGCCGCGGTCCGCGACGTCTCCGTCAGCCGCCGAGCTCCTCCTCGGAAACCTTCAGCGATCGCCGCCGGTAGGCCTCGCTAACCTAGTGGCGACAATGGGAACGGGAAGGCCTCGATGCCACCTACGTCATCAACACCACAGTGGAGCCCGAGGAGGGCCAGATCGCCGCCGCCGTCCGTGATCCGTCGCCGTCGAGCCGCGCCCCCAAGCCTCTGCCACGTCCACAAACGACGGTGAGCATCACCTGAGCCCCGTCGTGCCCTCCTCTCCATCTCGCGCACTTTGCACCACCTCCGCGCACCACCCTTGCACCCCAACACAGCAGCAGCGCAACCACGGCGGCGAGCGTGGCTGCGTATCGCCGGCGACCACGGGTTCTGACAGCGAAAGTGCAGTGACTGAATTTTCAGTTTCAGAGATCCTACACGAAACTGAACTTACCTTGTCCGCGCGTGGTAAACTGACATCAAACGCGAATCAGCTCACTGGCTACAGCACTGCGCACGCACGCGAGGGGGCAGGGGTTCGATCCCTGGCTCTCCCTGGGAGAAATCCCACCTTTTTTCTCACCTCGCTGACAGGGAGGGCCCCCTGTCAGCCTCTCCTTGGCCACGCCAGCACGCCAGGGCCCGTGGCCCACGCACAGTGGCCGCGGCTAGGGTGCTGTGCGGTAACAAATTGTTTAACACTTTTTCTGTTATTTCATAAATCAATTAAAAGGCAGAATTAAGCACAAAACTAAATCTTTAATAACTTTTAATCTATAACTCTAAAAAATAAAAGTTATATATGTTTTCTGTTCCAAATTAATAGCTCTATCCAACTATGCCATTTGTTCACTGTTTTGAAAACTCCAAATGCATTTAAAATTCAAATTTGAATAATTCAAATGTAAATTGCAATAATTCATAAATAATTCATACTAATTCCAAATAATGCAAATAAAATATGTTTTTCATACCATTTTGAATGACCTATTCAAATATAAAATTGGTTTCATTGTTTGAATAATTTAAATTGCCTAAACAATTTAAATCTTGTTTAATTCAATTAAAATTGATAAAATCTTAACTTGCTCAAAATAAAATATTTTTTAACATGCAAAATATGTTTTCAAACCACCAAAGTGTGAACTTTGCAAATGTGAATTTGAATTTATGTTTTGACTAAATAAAATTCAATTAATATTCAAACTTGCTTTAAATTCAATTAAAACTTGTTTAATATTGTTTAATTCATAATAAATTCATCCTAATCCAAATTTCAATATTTGAAACATGTAATCCAACTAAAATTTGATGTTCGTTTCAAATATAAACTTTGTTATTTGTTTTGAACACTTTAACTTGTTGAAAACAACAGTTACTTGTGTGACATGTTTGAAGTAACCAAACTTTCCAAACTTAATCAAGGATTTCCAAAACTTGTTCCAATCCCTTTTCACTTGCATCTATTATTGTTATTTGTTGTTATTTTGTTGTTATCATCATGCATGCATCATGCTAACAACTTTCACATAATAATTAATTGTAAATCATTTGTTCCACTTAATTCATGGACCCTTTCCCATATGCAACTCAAAATTGCATAGGGGTCCATCTTAATTGTGTTATCATGTTAGCTAGTTTATTTTGATGCAACCATTAATTTGTCATGCATCATCCTTGTTTGTGCACTATGCCATGATATTGATTGTTTATCTTTCTACATTGTTTGTTTGCTTCTTCTCGGATAAACGACGACGTTGAGACCGACGATACTTACGACATCCCTTCTAAGGAGTTAGCTCAGTACCAGGCTACTGGGTTTGCAGGCAAGTTATCACTCACATGAACCATTGTGTTCCTTTCAACCCTGGTTACCGATACTTTCCGTTGTTCTTTTCTGCTAGCCTTAGCAGTAGTTGTTTCTGTTACGAACCTATCACATGTATCCCTTAAACCTGATATTGCCTCACCTCCATACCTATCACCATTGCTTGTTGCCCGTGTCTTACTAGCATGCTTAGGTTGTTTTGCTCGAGTCTGTTACCCGTTACTTTCTGTTATTAGTATTTCTATTATGTTCTGGGGGCTCGATGTTTAATCAATCAATCACGCTAATGTTGCTATTAATAATAAATTTGATGATAAGGCACCGGCAGGAGGCCCATGAGAGGTTTTGAAGCCTGCTAGTGTCGACCCTAATAGGAAAAGGGTCTTGTCTACTGATCCATGATGAGCGCACTACCCGCATGTGGGAAGCGAGTATGGGCGCCCCCCTCAACTTGACCTGATTCGCATCTCGTCCAAATCGCCTCATTTAGTTCGTGTTTTCCATTTGCCGCATGCATGTTTTTGCGAGCCCAGGCCAGGGTGGAACTTTTGTAGTCGGCATATAGGGGGACACGGTCTTAGAGTGCTATGAGGGTCCCTTTTCTTCGGGGCTTGATTAGCCGTGCGCCCAAGGTTCTTTGGGCTTGATGCGAAGAATGGTTGGTTGTGTTGAGTGCCCCGCTTGGTGGGGTGATCTCCCATCTGGCGGGTTATTCATACGTGTACGGCCAAATTGGTGCAACCCTGCAGGGATAATCTTCTCGAGAAGCCGTGTTTTCCGCGGTTATGGATTACTTGGTGAAAGTACTGGCTAACAAGTACTCAGGACAACTTACACCTAATGATTAACAACTTTACACCCAATGATTAATAACTTGACTAGTAACAGGCTTATTGATACAATAATTTGAACCATCATTATTTCAACTGTGTGAGTTATCCTCGGATTGCTTCTTTGGATAAGGGGCGAGATCCAGGATGGGTTTGTTTGAAGTTATCTTTCAGTTGGTTACAATCCTCGATCTTATCTCCTTTCTGTTAGCCGGAAGTGGTAGAATCTCTGTAGTTGGTTAGCGCAGCCAGTTGCAGCATCTTTTTATATCCCCTCTCTTCCGTTGAACCCAAGGCATCTGTGCTTGGTGTTGACGGGTTACACTTTGGTGAACTGTGAGTCTTGCTTGCCAGTACGTTTATGTACTGACCCCTTTGGGGCTGTGGTTTCCGCAGACTTACGTTTCCGAGGATCTACATGGTGGCTACTACGTGGATCATGACGAGACTGCTGACGAGTAGATAGCGGACCCGGGCAGGATCCGAGACTTCGTGGATGGGCTCCGTCTGTTCGTTTCCGGCCTCTTAGGCCTATTTGGTTCTTGTCTGTACTCAGACATGCTGAATGCCTCCGCTGTGATGTAATGATGTTATGTTGGGGCATGTGCCCTCTGAATGATTGTATTTGCTATTTCTGCTCTAATAAGAGCTAGTTGCAACTTATTTCAATCTTTTGTGTCGTAGAGATCTGTTGTGATATCCTTTGTTCAAAGCTGTTGACGTACCATGTGTGATTGGTATGAAGTACGTCGACAGTAGTGCCTTTGATCTCTAGTGGATAGTTTACATCGACGATGGAATAGCAGGGCTTGTGTTGTCGCGCATAAGCGCAGGCCTACCAGGAAGCTGGGACGTGGGAGCAGTTATGCCCTATAATCCAAGCATCTGCTATCCAGTTCGTACGGTGAGTATCCCCTAGAAATCAGGGTGCGACAGGGGGTTACCCCCGAGTAGGGGTGAGGCCAGTGCTAAAGGCAAGATCAAGGGAGCTATTTGACTAAGTAGCTGGCTACCCGGTACTTGCTACCCGGTAGGCCGCTATTCGGTCGTACCCACCAATGGCCAGAAGGAAGAATCAAGGAAGTTGTGTTCCTCCGGGTAGAGGAGTTGGTCCGAGTAGAGGGAGTGGTTTCCTACTCGGGCCAGAAGTCAATGGAGCCGTTCTGACAAAGGATCCCGCGTATCCTGCGTTCGTACGGCGTGCGGTTCAACTTACGGAGCGCGTGATTATCCGCGCTACGGCGTGGCTACAGTGCGGTAGGCGCCTGTCTAGTCCTGTCACTGACAGAGGGGACAGGACGGGGCTAGGGGCCTGCCCTATCTCACTAACAAGGGTGGACAGGTCCCATCCCCGAACGGCGCGACGACTTACGTGGCAAGCGTCAGCGGGAACCCGGAGGCGTGCGCGGTTCTGCAGTGCTCCTGTCCCATCAAGCTGTACCTTTTAGTCTTATTCTATCCGGCTGGGCACCAATATATGAGGTGCCCTGCCTCCTCCTGTGAGAGGGTCGCTGCACATTACGAAGAGAACACTAGAGGCAACACTTAGAGAGAACTTGAGCATAGAGTGGCTACTCGGCTGAAGGCCTGTATTGTACTGTGGCTACTCGGTAAACACCATATAAAGAGAGAGGCATGAGTAGGGGTGTTACCTCCACACGAGGGCCCTGAACCTGGGTAAGATCTTGTTGTTTGCAGTGTTTGTGATCTACCACACGCGGCTAATCGCCGTGTGATCCCTCCCCGAGCACCTCCAGCGTCCATCGGCCCCAACTTTAGCCATCCCATGGCATCTGCCGTGATACCACCACGACACAACATAGTTCGCATCTCCTCCAATGCTCTGTCTTCCTCCGAACGGTCGAAAGTCTCAACCCCTCGATCGGCCAGATCTGTGGGTGTCTGCCCACCATGCCCACCGGAACGACGGGTGACAGGGGGTGGTGGTGTGCCTTCATAATGCCGATCCTCGGGCCACAGATGTTCTTTGTAAGGACTCCATGGAAGAAAGATCACTCGGAGACGATGCAGAAGCTCGCGTGCCCCCTATCTGGCGCGCCACATGTTGCGTGTCGAAACACAGACAGCGGGAGTGACCAACGTCCAGCCCCCAGATTTGTTCGGCAATGGGCGAGGGAGACTCATGTGCCACCTCTTTTCGATTGATAAAATAGGGGTTAGGGGAGAGATAAAGGCACAACACATGGCCACAACTGTTTACCTAGGTTCAGGCCATCGAGAGATGGAACCGTACGTCCTGCATGTCTGATCTGGGATTATCTTGCCGAGGGGAATTTACAAGGGTGGGAATACGACTCTCTTTTCTCCTCTCCCTCTTTCTCTCTTTTTTTCCTCTCTGTCTTTCCTTCTGTCCCCTTTCCTATGGACATATCTCTCTCCTTTAATATCCCAAGGCCTCCTAAATCTTCCTATTGCACGTTTCCCACGTGTAGCTGTCATTCTGTGCAGGGATACGTGCGGTGACCCAGCATACCACTGCATTTTGTAGTACGCAAGTCGTTGACATAACACTCACAGAACACCGTTTCGCAAATATTACACCCCTCAGGGTGGCACAGCAGAAACATTGCGGGACTTGATTGTCATACAAACATACATTACAAAACATAGTGTGCTGACAAGAGAATGAGCTCACGATGAGGTCATCTCATTATTGAAGTTAGAATAACAACCAAATTTTAAAGCAGGTGCATACACGGGAACTCAATAGCCAATTATAGAGTCCAAGGCTGCTCGATTCAACCGTGCTAAGTATTTGTTTTAGACTAGGCTAAACCTAGTCAGACTCAGCCCCCTTTGGGTCAGCTCCGTACTGGATGGTGTAATCCACCCCTTCCACTCCTCCGGAGAGATCCGGCTCGTCGTAGTAAATGCGTCTTGGCCTCCGAGGATGTTGAATGATGCCTCCTCCAAGTTCTCATAGCCTAAGCAGGGGGTCGAACGGGATTGAATGAGTAACGAGCGTTACTCAACAAGTTCATTAAGTACTGAAGTAATTGATGCACTAACTACGATCCTCGACTCTAAAGAGTCTAGACTGATGCAAGGTTTTGTCAATCTTTCTTCAAGAGGTTGTTTTTAATACTGAAAACTATGCCCGCCAGTCTTCACAGGACTAGAACTTCATGGAGTTACCTTTCCTGCGGCGTTCGCAGTTCCTTCTCGGAACAAGGGTAACATGCCACATCCTTTTACACTCTATAGAGGTGCGATACTTTACCCATGGGCAACAAAGACCATGTTGCACAACCAGGCGCGCGATCCTTTCCACTCCCACTTAGGTGTGGGGCCCGGTTGATGGTCCAAGCCAAACCGTGCTTCTCCGCATAATGCACGCCCATCCATTTCCACTGGCAGGTTGAACCCCTGATTCCACCACTCACGATGGAGACCTAGGCGCCCCTGGTAGGCACTCATAGACCATAGAGTCTGTGGGACGTAAGGGCTCCCACCCATGTGCATGTAGTCCCGCAAGACCTACAGCGTACGTCTCTGGCAGCCCGTTGACATGCGAGCGAGAGAAGATCACAGCTGACTTACTCCCCCCATAGAAGACCCATGGTCAACGCGGTATTTACGGCGCAAGAATTCTGACGACAGTTGTGATTAATCCTAGGTAATACTCTCTCGTGCAGATGGAACCTTCCTTTGACCTATTCATCTTACCATGGTTCCATCCGCCCACCAAAAAGAACACTACCACTCGGGTAGTCATTAAATTAGTTATATTATTATAAAAATAGGATCATGCATTCTTTTGAGCGTAGGTGGTATTACGATAGGGTTTTTGAAATTAGTTGTTATGAAATAATTCAAAGGACATGAGCAAGTGATGAACTTGCCTTGATATGGATAGGTAATGAAGTCTGATGCTTGGAGAAGATCCTGACTTCCTTGTTCTACAAAACACCATCATTGTCTAGTAAAGACAATGTTTTAAAGAGGCAAATGATGCTACTATGCATAATGATATGTATGCATTTTTTTAACTAAGTGATTGTTCTATTTACTAAGTCTTTTGTGGTAGTTATATGTTTGTGAATTTATTGTTTATCAATAGTTATTATATTTATTGTTTATTTTATTCTTAAAATAATTATTGTTTTAACAGAAAACACTTGTTATGGAGTGTTTTGAAATGCTCAAGATATTTAAATAAGGTTGAGAGAATAAATATGTATTTGATTAAATAGATTTGAATTCTTCTAAATTTTATTATCAAAGTTTTATTATTAAGATAATATTTTAAAACCATAATTTTAAGACTATAAGTATTTTTTAGTTATTTTCCTTTATTACAATACAGAAATTCTTTACTGGAATTTTATTAATTTTTTTATTGCAATTTTTAGTAATTTATAAAATTTTATTTATCATTATTTAGTCTTTTATTAAAGAAATGGTCAAATGACCATTATGCCCCTAGGGCTGACTGGTGGGTCAACCATTCCGGGTTGAACCCAACCCGCTCGGCTGAGCGGAGCCAGACGCACATACGCATACTCGTGCGCTCCTTCTCCTCTCACCCCCATCCGCGACACCCTGGCAACCAAATCGCCTCCACCTCCGGCGACTTCTTCCGGCTGGCTCCGGCCACACCCGCCGCCGTGGATGGGTGCAAAAGATGCGCCACCACACCCTCTACAACTTCCTCCGCCTCAATCTGCTCTCCGTTCGCCGTGCTTCTCGTGGGCTTCCAAACCCTAACCCTAGGTTTCGAAAGCCCGAGGCGCTCCACCCCTCTCCGGTGTGTGCCCACTCCTCCGAGGTGATTCAGGGCGTCCCTTGTGCTGCCCTGGTGCTGCTGCTGCTCCCCAGCGGTTGTTGATGACTGCGATGGCGAGGCGCCGCTGGGACGGCCTCCTGGAGTGCAACCATGGTGCCACGCCGCCCGCTCTGCGCTTCACCAACTGGATGTGGTCACCACGATGGTGACCACCTGTGAGTCCCCCTTCTCCTCATCCTCTACTCTCTCTGTCTCCTCCCCTACTCTCTCTGTATCCTCCTTCCATTACTCTGGAACCTGGCCTTTGTGCCAGTGTTCATGCCATGATGCCTTGTGGTACCCCTGTGAGGTGTGTGATGGTTTGTTCAGGCTTGGGAAATTTTCCCAATGGATTATTTGGTATAGATTGTTGTGAAGGAATTTTTCCATCCCTGTGATGGAAACAAAGGTATTTTTTGTTGAATGATTTCTCTTAGGAATTTGTTTGGGATGCTGGTATGCTGTGGAGAGTAACTTGGGGACCTTTCCCTGTGCTTATGCTATGGAAATTATTTGGGAATTTCTCCCAATGCCTGAGGTATGGAAGAATCCACTAGGATTCATTCCCTGTGACTTAACTCTGTGGCTTGATCTCTGTTGGACAGAGCACACCATGATGTTTTGCTTAAATAATTTCTATGGTGTATTTGATTTTGATAGGTGTTACTCTGAATCTTAGGTTCAGAGAATATGCCATCATCACATAATTTTATTTTACTGATTACATCCTTTTGTGAAGTTGTGTTGAGGCACCAGATCCTTGGATCTGATGCCCATCAACTGTATTGCGGATGTATGATATGATACAACAACTATTTTGCTCAAAGATTGGCTTCAAGATCTTATTCACTGATAAGAACTTATGCTCTCTTGATCTGCTGTCCCTATACATCACTTGATAAGAACAGACTACAACACCTGATGATTTTATTTCTCTGAAATTGTCTGCTAAGAACAGATTGCTTGCACTTGCTTCTTCTTGCCCCTAAGTCTACGATGAAAAGTCTGAGGCCTCTCTTTAATAAGAACAGATGACTATCTTGATGCTTACAACCCCTGTGATGAGTATAGCATAGCACTTCTATGCTACTCTGAGGGTAATAGACCCCAATCCATCTTTGTGTCTAACTAGCCATTAAATGGCTTTGATGGTACATAGAGATTCACCTTGTGTGATGAGCAATAGGTTGGTGGCTTTTGGTGCTTGTGTCTTGCTTGTTTTACTCCTGCTGCTTCCCTGTGCCTTGGCCTTGTGATCTTGATTGCTAGATCTGCAATCAGATGCTCCAGTACTTGTGGATGCTTATGGGTGGATGATCTCGTGGTGTTGTTTCTTCCTGTTCTTGGTTGCTTTCACAACCCGAGCAGGAACAGGGGAAAGTGTGATGTTGATCCCCTCCCCTTGCGGCTGATGTGTTATTTATACTGTAGCAGTGGTCTTGACAGCACCAAAGTGTGCTGGTGAGTGTGTTGTTTGCTTGTGTGCTAGCTGAGAAGATCTTTTCACCTAGCAATGCGGCTGGTCTTATCCTGGCCTTCTATTTTTCTGGTGCTGCCAGTTGTATTTCTTGGCCTTGCCTGTGGTGCTGGTCTGAGGCCCAATTCAGTAGAACAGATACTACATGATCTCATTTTAACCCAATGATGTGTTAATCAGTGCAACACACTGACAAACTGAGGGTACTAATCCCCCTAACCCCAATGTTAGTGTTTGTGTTTATTTTGCAGGTTAAGAAGATAACAGATACTAAGGATTAGATAGGTCTTAGTTTAGGAACAAATTCCTGTAATGATACCCTTGTAATATTGTTGTAATTTTCTATTTTTGGAACTAGTTGTAAAGACTTTGTATCTTGTGATGTTATTAATAAAATTTAATTGTTTTCTTTTTTATACTCATTGATATTGGAAATATCCAATATTTGTTATTTCATATTTGTTTCCATTTAATTGTGATTAGGATATAATCCTGTTTAACCAATTTGAATTCCCAATTCAATTTCAAACTCAAATTTAAACTCAAACATTCCTAAATTTTAATAATTTAAATTTTTAACTCCTGAATTCAAAATATAACCTAAAGGTCATGTCAAAATTCCATCATCTACCAGTGTCTACCTCTATCTAAGAATCATAATATCGATGGAACCTCGATCACTCCAGGGTTTTGGTTTTGCGAAAAATTTATTCAGGTTTTGCAAACACATGCATGCAAATGCACAGATTAAAATTCTACCCCCCGTGATTTCCTAAATGCTGGGACATTACAGTCTTCCCTCCTTAACGAGAACTTCGTCCCGAAGTTGTAACACTAATACCTGAAGAGCTCGGGGTATTTTTGTCGTAATTCTTCTTCCTTCTCCCAGGTAGCTTCACGTTCAGGGTGATGTTTCCACTGTACTTTGCATATACTTTATTGCTCGGTTCTGGAGTCTCTTCCAGTCTTTTGCTAGAATCTTTTCCGGTTCCTCCACATATGTGAGGTCTGATTCTAACTCTAGCTCCTCCCGATTAACGAAATCTTCCGGTTCCTTCAAACACTTCTGGAGTTGGGATACATGGAAAAAATTATGGACTTGCTTCAATTTCTCGGGTAGCTGTAGAGTATAAGCTACATTCCTATTCTGTGCAAGAATCTTGTAAGGTCCTATGTATCGAGGACTTAACTTTCCTTTAACTCCGAACCTCATAAGACTAACTCGGAGATAGACCATATCCCCGATTTTTGGTTCCCATGTCCTTCTCTTCTGATCAACATAACTTTTCTGACGACTTTGAGCTATTTTCAGACGGTCTCTGATGATATCAACAATGTTCTGTTGATCCTTGACATAGTATGGTTCAAACTTAGACTTGCCTCCGGTCTCGAACCAACATATTGGTGATCTACACTTTCGTCCATAAAGTACTTCAAAGGGTGCAGCTTTCAAACTGCTTTGATACCTGTTATTGTATGAGAATTCTGCTAATGGTAAATTTTCATCCCATGATCCACCAAAATCAAGAGCATATGCGCGAAGCATGTCTTCCAAGATCTGATTAGTTCTTTCAGTTTGTCCTCCGGTCTGAGGATGATATGCAGTACTGAAATCCAATTGTGAACCTAGAGCTTCCTGTAGTTTTCTCCAGAATACTGAAGTAAACACATATCCTCGATCTGAAACTATTCTCTTAGGTACACCATGTTTACTGACTATCTCCTTGACATATATATCTACCAGCTTCTCGGTGTTATCCTTCTGATTGACTGCTAGAAAATGTGCACTTTTGGTCAATCTATCAACAATAACCCAGATCATATCCTTATGTGTTTTAGTCATTGGTAGAAAAGTAATGAAATCCATACCAATCTCCTCCCACTTCCATTCTGGAATATCTAAGGGTTGTAATGGTCCTGCTGGACTTTGATGTTCAGCCTTTACTCTCTGACATGTGTGACATTCAGAAACATACTTGGCCATATCTCTCTTCATATTGTTCCACCAGAATATGTCTCTCAGATCCATGTACATCTTGGTACTCCCAGGGTGAATAGAGTATGGTGTATCATGTGCCTCCCGAAGTATCAACTTCTTGATTTCTGGAATATCAGGCACACAAAGCCTCTTGTTGAACTATAATGAGCTATGTTCACCTAAATGGAAAACAGAAGGTCTTCCTTCATTAATTCTTTGGAGTTCTTCTTTTATGAAAGGATCCTCGTATTGCCGCCGAATTGTCTCATTTCTGAGATCACTTTTTCTCTCTTCCATGACCTTCATGGTATACAAAGCCCCCTAAGACTATACCTCCAGTATTTTAATCATTGATTGTTCTATTTCCCTCTTCAACTCATTTGGAAATTCACATTGGATTGGTTGACTGTCAGTACTCTTCCGGCTTAAAGCATCGGCTACCACATTGGCTTTACCTGGTGTGTAGTTAATGGTAAGATCGTAAACTTTGATCAACTCTAACCATCTTCTTTGCCTCATATTCAATTCTTTCTGAGTGAAGAAATATTTGAGACTTTTATGATCCGTGTAAAGCTCACACTTTGCTCCATAAAGAAATGACCTCCATCTCTTCAAAGCAAAAACTATAGCTGCCAATTCCAGATCATGAGTTGGGTAGTTAACTTCATGTTGTTTGAGCTGTCTCGAACCATATGCTATTACCTTCCGATCTTTCATGAGCACACATCCCAATCCATTCTTGGATGCATCACAATATACGATGTAATCCTTGCCTAGTTCAGGTACTGCTAGGATTGGAGCTATTGTCAATCGTTTCTTCAACTCCCGAAAACTGGCTTCACACTTATCTGACCATACAAAAGGAGTATTCTTCCTTAACAAATTGGTCATTGCCTTGCTATCTTATAAAACCCTTCAATGAATCTTCTATAATTCTCGTCCATTCCGAGGAATCCTCGAACTTCCTTGACATTGGTTGGTGCCTTCAAGTCCATAACTGACTGTACTTTGTCAGGATTTACTGCAATACCTTCTTTGCTGATGACATGTCCAAGGAATTCTACTTGATCTAACCAAAACTCGCACTTACTAAATTTGGCATACAACTGATGTTCCCTCAGAACTTGTAGTGCTATCCTTAAGTGCTTAGCATGATCTTCTTTGTTCTTCGAATATATCAGAATATCATCGATGAACACAATCGCGAACTTATCCAAGTATGGCATGCAGATCTTGTTCATTAAATTCATGAAAATAGCTCATGCATTGGTCTGTCCAAAAGGAACAACCAAATATTCATGATGTCCATACCTTGAAACAAAAGCTGTCTTGGGTACATCTTCTGGTTTAATTTTTATCTGATGGTATCCTGATCTGAGATCAATCTTGGAGAACACTCCAGCCCCATGAACTTGATCAAACAAATCTTGAATTCTTGGTTATGGATACTTTTTCTTGATAGTGACATTGTTAATATTTCTGAAATCACCACACATTCTTCTACCTCCATCTCTCTTGTCCATGAATATCACTGGTGATCCCCATGGTGATAGACTTTCTCTGATGAATCCCTTGCTTTCTAGTTCATCTAACTTTTCTTTAAGTTCCTTTAATTCCTTAGGACCCATCTTGTATGGTGCCTGAGCAATAGGTGATGTACCTGGTATCAAATCAATGGTAAACTCGATCTCCCTATCTGGTGGCATTCCCGGTAATTCTGTTGGAAAAACATCCGGAAACTCATTGCCTACTGGTATATCTTCTAACTTAGCTTCATTGAGTGAGTTGAGTTGGAGTTCAACCTCCACATGAGTATACTTATCTTCTTGATAAGTAACTCTTCCTCCTCCAGGCCTCCTAAGAGAAACTGTTTTCTCCTCACAGTCAATTAAAGCTCCATTCTCCGGCATCCAGTCCATTCCCAGAACAACATCAATGTTCTTCAAAGGAATAACAAAAAGATCCGCGTAATATGTGCAACCACAGATCATGATGACTTGATCTGGCCTTGCACGCGTAACTAAGAGTGTACCTCCCGCTGTCCTAACGGTAAGAGGACATTCTAAACGTGAACACCTTACCCCATACTTATCCACAAAATAACTGGAGATGAATGATGTGGTGGCACCGGTATCAAATAAAACATTGCCATATTGTGTAAGAAGACTGAGCGTACCTAGTACTGCGGTGTCCGAGTTGTCAGCCTCCTCCAAAAATGTGCAGTTCAGTTCCCCGAAGGGTTTTGCTCGTTTTTCATTATTTTTCTTCCCGCTGCCGACACCTCTAGCTGAGAATCCACTTGCTCCTCCGGGCCTAGCCCCACCTTTGTTGAATCCACCTCCGGCTGTCTTGTTGGGACAATCTGGCTTGATGTGTCCCTCCTTTCCACATCCAAAGCAAATGATCCTAGGCTTCTTGTATTCACCCTTGATATGCCCCGGAAGCCCGCAACCATGACAGATTATCTGATTCTTTGGATTGAACGGTCCACGATTCATCAGAGTTCCTCCCGATTTTATCCTGGGCTTGAAACTCAGATTGGAAGTAGGTCTACTTGGCTGAAACTTCTTAGGCTCAAACTTAGCCTTCTTCTGTCGATTCTGTTGAACCAACTTATAACCATTCTCCCAGGTAACTTCAGAGTTCATCAACTCTTCGAAGTTAGCTGGTTTGGACATCCTTAACTGCATAGCAGCGCAGGGATCTAGTACTCTCAAGAACCTCTTGATCCTCTTCTTGTCAGTGTCTACTTCATCGACAGCATAACGAGAAAGTCTGCTGAACTCATTGACATACCAAATCATATGGTGTGTCCCTTGGTGGAGATCCTCGAACTCCCATCTCTTGAGCTCCATGACACTGTGAGGAACATGATACTCCCTGGATTTTTCCTTGAATTCCTCCCATGTGAATACCTTCTCTGGCGGCTTCAGGATAATCTGATTATCCCACCATGCTGCTGCTGGTCCATTCAGAAGATGTGTAGCAAAACGCACCTTCTCCGCATCATTCGCATTGATAGCCTTGAGATTTCTTTCAGTATCGACTAACCAGTCTATCGACTAACCAGTCTTCAGCATCCATAGGATCTCTGGCTGTAGCAAATGGTGTTGGTTTAGTCTTCAGGAAGTCCGACAGAGTTAACATCCTTTGTTCAGCTGCTCTCCCAGGCCCCACCTGGTTTAGCAATTCCTGCATGAACTTGTTTTGATTTTCTTGAACAAACTTCATGTACTCCATGAACTTCTGCTATGCCAGTGGCCTGAGTGGTGGTGGTGGTAACTCTGCTCTTGCACCAGCCTCATCAGCCTTCGCCTTGTTTTCTCGCTCCAGACGCTGCGCGTCAGCCTCACTGGTTTCGCCACTCTCCATATTCCCCTAGTCCTGCAATGTGAAGCGAACAAACTCATATTTACATCAAGCTCATGCTTTCTGATCCTCACTTCACATGCAACACTAGTCACACAAGAAAAACAAAATCCAAATTCAAATACAAACAACATATTTCACATAATATACAGATACATATAGGTTGGTTACAAGCCTTCACCGTAGTGAATTATAGAAAGTAAAGCAGTACAAAGCACCACTGGGTCGCTCACACACTCCGACCCTTATTTATGATACATGGCTCGAAGCTCCTAAACTACTACCCCACTCGAGCCCTCAAACCATCTCCATGGATGTCACTATACTACTCAGAGTACATGCCACGAGTCCACCCTGTGTAGCGTGAAGTCCTGCGCACCGCCTCAGGGATAAACGGCCTCCCAGATGGAACATAATTTGTGTCAGAAGTGTCCATAGACCGGGTATCGGTCAGAGAAATCCCATCCATGTCCAGATAATCATCAAGGTCGGACACAAAATCCTCAGTACTAGTGTACTGCGAGGATTCCCCTTCGTCAAAACAAGTGGTACTAGTGCAGTAGCTGTGATCAGATGGTACCTCCTGCATAGATTGAGTCTCTACCTGCTCCTCCTCATCAGATGATATGTTCATGACAACAATATATGCTTCCTCAGCTGCGACTTCCTCCACACTATCCTGATGCTCATCCTATGACATATCGTCACATGGAATAGGATGTTGACTGGTACCAGGATACCAGTCAAACCTCCAACCATCAGAGTTCTCCATAAAAGAATCTGATTCAGGAACTCCACCAAAGATATTTGGCTTTATGTCACTCGGTCCATCCGAAATTTCATACGGGTTGTATGGTTCCGGCTCACTAGGTGGTATGACAGGATAATGGATAGGTTCTAGGGTAGTGGAATACCTGGACTGCCTCTCTTGGGTTGGTTTCTTGGATGACTCTGCTCCTGGGGTATAGTACGGTTCATCCCTCTCCTGAGCCTTCTTTTTCCCCTTTTGCTCTGGACTAGGTGGTTTGGTCAGATCTTCCAACATACCATCCTCGTCATCTACTATGACCTGGTGAGTTCTATAGAAAGATCCCACCAACTTCCTATATCGATCTAACATGCTAGTGGCTAACTTTGGCTTGGTTTTTATCAACACAGAATGGTCAAGTGCCAACTCTGTGCTTAGGCGGTCATGTGGAATAGCTGTGAAGCTGGTACCTGACAGCTGATTAGCCTTATGCTCCCTGATGGTTGCTAAGGCTTCTACTAAGGCCTGTTGGTAAGCCGCCATCTGACTCCTTCCTTCACCACTAGGGGGTAGTCATATGTGGTGTTAATTACCTGGATATTAGGATTAATACCCGGTACTTCAAAATAGTCTCACCATCCTTGTACGTGTATGTGTTGACTTTGAGTTTGGTATCAAACTCAAAAGCTCGAAGCAAAGCTCGTAGCTGCTCTGTCAACTCCCCTTTATAGTGCTCAAGCCTCTCATGTTTTACCCATTCCGTTCTCCCTGAACTCCCGCCTTTCATCGTCGCTGTTCACAAGTGACATAGATGTTATTAATATCTCTACTATATAATAGGCCTTACGGTGGTCGTCGTACGTCGTCGCCTGTTTTGCACTTTGGTCCCCACAAAAACTGGGAAATCAACCCGCGCTCCTACGTTGCAACAGTTTTCCACAAAATCCCCTAAAAAAAATCAGAAATCAATCTGCAGTCCACTACCACTTATCCCCTCACCAGCTTTCGGATCAGCCAGGCCCGACGGCCATGGCGGCACAGCACGAGCGAGGTGGACCCAAATCCTCCGGCGGCGCCCGGGTCGCGCCCTCCTCCTCCGGCGAGGTAGGGTGCCGTGGTACTCCCGCCTTACCTCCCTCTAGCCCCAAGGAGCGAGTGTTGAGGCGGGTTGCAGGAAGGATTAGGCGCAGCGGAGATTGGGGGTGCGATAGATCCTTCAAACCATCTGGATGCGGTCGACTTGCGCCCGTGAACCTCGTGGCCGTGAGCTGCCGGCGCCTGGATGGGGGAGATGGAGGGCAAGGACTGATGCTGCTGCCCAACATGACAAGATGGCAGATGGAGAGCACATGTCAGATCTGACGCTGCCGACTCCAACTCCGACAGTGAGCATTTCACTTTTCCATTCATCACCATGGCGCCCTGCGTTGCTAGATTTGGACCATTTTGTCTACCAATTTTGGGTTTAGTTTACCGTTCCAGTTATTAGTCACCTGCTTCCATGGTCGTGTATGTATTTAGTGCACATTCTTCATCGCTGGTCAGCGAACCTGGGATTGGTGATTTGGGAATTAGGTGAAGAAAAAAGATTCTGCATTCACCACAGCCGGAAGAAAACTATCTTCTGGAGTGTGGACTTAAGTGAATTAAAAATAGTAACGTTTGCTTGATATCAGAGTGTGAAACTATGGCATTGTTTTCATGTAGGATGATGCAGCATCTGGGAAGAACACAAGAACATGGATCGGGTTAGCACAATGTTTGGATCCTCGTTCGAATTGGATACAGGGAGCGGGCACCAGTCATGGGAAACTTGCTTCATGGGATTGAGATTCAGGGTGCCCGAGAAGGACACATTTGATTACAGAGCGTGCCCTCCAAGTTCGACTTCCACAAGAGCCTCCACTCATCGGCCTGCAGCGGTGGTACCGTTCTTGGATCACACACCGTTGGTTCAGCTGGTAAGTAGTGCAATCCCCAAATAGTATAAGAAACCCATGAACGATTAGAAGCCACTTAGGCCAAATCAAACATTTATTCATCTATTTTGAAGCATGTTTGGGATATATATATAGCTGCCGCTTATGGCTTAGCTTTCTATGCGTGTCTTTTTTACAGCGGAAGCCTGTTGTGCTGGTGTTTATGAATCTTGGTGGAGTACTTACAAATATTAAAATTGACTCTACACGTCAGGCCTGGGCAACTGTTTGGTGCTCATCCTGAGCATTATGCGAGGACGCAGACAGCACGACGCGGGCATCTTCGCTACTGTTTCAAGCTGCACATCATGGCTGTGGCGCAACATGATATCAATATAAAGCTCGACCTGTTCCTGCTTGAAACTGTTTCTATAGAATTAAACCCTTTACACCCTTGTTCTCGTGTATGTATTTTTAGCTGATTTACTTACCCTACCAACGTTGGGGATAAAAACTTTGCGCCAGAATCACTTCATGCATGGCGTATTATCTCCCCCCTTCCGGAGAACCCTCAATACTTCTATGTTTGGTCAAGTTTTGGTCTTAAAATGTGCAGACAAAAGGTTTGTTCTTCATCACTCTGCGATGTCGGAGTGAGAGAGGAGAGTGGCACTAGAGTAGGGACAGGAGGATGGAGACAACACAAATGCAACGACCACGACATGAATCTAAGGGCATCGATGCCAATGGGGTTTGGTGGTGGTCGATCCCTGCCATCACTTCATCATAATGCCTCATAATGTGTGGAGATATGCTTCAAAATAAAATGTGATGACGACAAAATGTATTTTTTTTAAAATGTTCCAAAGGAAACTACTACAATGACTAATACGTAATGTCTTGAACCGTCTTGAAGAATGGCAGCAGCATGTACATCTGGGTGGGAGATCATGATATAGTGTATCCCTCCTTCATGTCAAATAGAAAAGGAGAACCGAGGAGGCGACCGAACTCTCTCGTGATGCCGCTGGTTTAATCCGCCCTTTCGGGATAATACAGGTAGGAACCCGGATGCATTGATCATGGTATGAACATATTATGGTTGATTCTTTTTCTGGATGGTCTTTGATATCATACGAGATTGTGTGTTTGGTGACGTTTGTGGCTTTCTATTCTACAACCTCGACACAGCCACAACGGCACACGCTCTCCTGTCTTGCTGCATGCAACGTTTTCTAAGTTTAGCGCATGAAATTAAAATCAACCCGTAGCAACGCACGGGCAAATTTGCTAGTAATATAGTAAAGATTCAACATTATGGAAATATGACCATAATATTCCCAAGTGAATACCTATCATACTTCCAGCGAACTCTTTATCGTTACGTTCTAAAACCCTACAGGGTATATCCCTTTACTAGGTTTCCAACCTAAGGTCAAAGCAATTGCTTTGATACCAGCTGCGGTGACCCAGCATACCACTGCATTTTGTAGTACATAAGTCAGTTACATAACACTCACAGAACACCATTCCACAAATATTATATCCCTCAGGGTGGTACAGCAGAAACATTGCGGGACTTGATTGTCATACAAACATACATTACGAAACATAGTGTGATGACAAGAGAATGAGCTCACGATGAGGTCATCTCATTATTGAAGTTAGAACAACAACTGAAATGTAAAGCAGGTGCATACACGGGAACTCAACATCCAATTATAGAGTCCAAGGCTGCTCGATTCAACCGTGCTAGGTATTTGTTTTAGACTAGGCTAAACCTAGCCAGACTCAGCCCCCTCTGGGTCAGCTCCGTACTGGATGGTGTAATCCACCCCTTCCACTCCTCCGGAGAGATCCGGCTCCTCGTAGTAAATGTCGTCTTGGCCTCCGAGGATGTTGAATGATGCCTCCTCTAAGTTCTCATAGCCTAAGCAGGGGCTCAAACAAGATTGAATGAGTAATGAGCGTTACTCAACAATTCATTAAGTACTGAAGTAATTGATGCACTAACTACGATCCTCGACTCTAAAGAGTCTAGACTTATGCTAGGTTTTGTCAATCTTTCTTCAAGAGGTTGTTTTTAATACTGAAAACTATGCCCGCCAGTCTTCACGGGACTAGAACTTCACGGAGTTACCTTTCCTGCGGTGTTCGCACTTCCTTCCCGGAACGAAGGGTAACATACCACATCCTTTTACACCCTGTAGAGGTGCGTTACTTTACCGATGGGCGACCAAGACCATGTTGCACAACCAGGCGCGCGATCCTGTCTACTCCCACTGAGGTGTGGGGCCCGGTTGATGGTCCAAGCCAAACCGTGCTTCTCCGAACAACGCATGCCCACCCATTTCCACCAGCAGATTGAACCCTTGATTCCACCCCTCACGATGGAGACCTAGGCGTCCCTGGAAGACACTCATAGACCCCAGAGTGCGTGGGACGTAAGGGCTCCCACCCATGTGCATGTAGTCCTGCAAGACCTACAGCGTACGTCTCTGGCAGCCCGTTGACATGCGAATGAGAGAAGATCACATCTGACTTACTCCCCCCATAGAAGACCCATGGTCAACGCGGTATTTACGGTGCAAGAATTCTAACGGCAGTTGTGACTAATCCTAGGTAATACTTTCCCGTGCAGATGGAACCTTCCTTTGACCTATTCATCTTACCATGGTTCCATCCGCCCACCAAACAGAACACTACCACTCAGGTAGTTATTCAATTAGTCATATTATTATAAAAATAGGATCATGCATTCTTTTGAGCGTAGCTGGTATTACGATAGGGTTTTTGATATTAGTTGTTATGAAATAATTCAAAGGACATGAGCAAGTGATGAACTTGCCTTGATATGGACAGGTAATGAAGTCTGATGCTTGGAGCAGATCCTAACTTCCTTGTTCTACAAAACACCATCATTGTCTGGTAAAGACAATGTTTAAGGAGGCAAATGATGCTACTATGCATAATGATATGTATGCATTTTTTTAACTAAGTGATTGTTTGATTTACTAAGTCTTTTGTGGTAGTTATATGTTTGTGAATTTATTGTTTATAAACATTTATTATTATTTTTATTATTTATTTTATTGTTTAAATAATTATTGTTTTAACAGAAAACACTTGTTATGGAGTGTTTTGAAATGCTCAAGATATTTAAATAAGGTTGAGAGAATAAACTTGTATTTGATTAAATAGATTTGAATTCTTCTAAATTTTATTATCAAAGTTTTATTATTAAGATATTATTTTAAAACCATAATTTTAAGACTATAAGTATTGTTTAGTTATTTTCCTTTATTACAATACACAAATTCTTTAGTGGAATTTTATTAATTTTTTTATTTCAATATTTAGTAATTAGTAAAATTTTATGTATCTTTTTTTATTAAAGAAATGGTCAAATGACCATTATGCCCCTAGGGCTGACAGGTGGGTCAACCACTCCGGGTTGAACCCAACCCGCTCGGCTGAGCCGAGCCAGACGCACATACGCACACCCATGCGCTCCTTCTCCTCTCACCTCATCCCCGACTCCCTGGCGACCAAATCGCCTCCACCTCCGGCCACCCCCGCCGCCGTGGATGGGTGCAAAAGATGCGCCACCACACCCTCTACAACTTCCTCCGCCTCGGTCTGCTCTCCGCTCGCCGTGCTTCTCATGCGCTTCCAAACCCTAACCCTAGGTTTCGGAAGCCCGAGGCGCTCCACGCCTCTCTGGTGTGTGCCTGCTCCTCCGAGGTGATTCAGGGTGTCCCTTGTGCTGCCCTGGTGCTGCTGCTGCTCCCCAGCGGTTGTTGATGGCTGCGGTGGCGAGGCGCCGCCGGGATGGCCTCCTGGAGTGCAACCGCGGTGCCACGCCGCCCGCTCTGCGCTTCACCAACTGGATGTGGTCACCACGATGGTGACCACCTGTGAGTCCCCCTTCTCCTCCTCTACTCTCTCTGTCTCCTCCCCTACTCTCTCAGTCTCCTCCTTCCATTGCTCTGGAACCTGGCCTTCGTGCCAGCGTTCATGCCATGATGCCTTGTGGTACCCCTATGAGGTGTGTGATGGTTTGTTTAGGCTTGGGAAATTTTCCCAATGGATTATTTAGTATAGATTGTTGTGAAGGAATTTTTTCATCCCTGTGATGGACACAAATATGATTTTTGGTTGAATGATTTCCCTTAGGAATTTGTTTGGGATGCTGGTATGTTGTGGAGAGTAACTTGGGGACCTTTCCATGTGCTTATGTTGTGGAAATTATTTGGGAATTTCTCCCAGTGCCTGAGCTATGGAAGAATCAACTAGGATTCATTCCCTATGACTTAATTTTGTGGCTTGATCTCTGTTGGGCAGAGCACACAAGAGAATATGCCATCATCACATAATTTTGTTTTACTGATTACATCCTTTTGTGAAGTTGTGTTGAGGTACCAGATCCTTGGATCTGATGCCCAGCAACTGTATTGAGGATTTACGATATGATACAGTAACTATTTTCTCAAAGATTGGCTTCAAGATCTTATTCACTGATAAGAACTTATGCTCTATTGATCTGCTGCCCCTATGCATCACTTGATAAGAACACACTACAACACCTGATGATTTTATTTCTCTGAAATTGTCTGCTAAGAACAGATTTCGTGCACTTGCTTCTTTTTTCCCCTAAGCCTATGATGCAAAGTTTGAGGCGTCTCTTTAATAAGAACAGATGACTATCTTGATGCTTACAACCTCTGTGATGAGTATAGCATAGCACTTCTATGCTACTCTGAGGGTAATAGACCCCAACCCATCTTTGTGTATAACCAGCCATTAAATGGCTTTGATGGTACATAGAGATTCACCTTGTGTTGAGCAATAGGTTGGTGGCTTTTGGTGCTTGTGGCTTGATTGTTTTACTCCTGCCGCTTCCCTGTGCCTTGGCCTTGTGATCTTGATTGCTAGATCTGCAATCAGATGCTCCAGTACTTGTGGATACTTATGGGTGGATGATCTGGTGTTGTTGGTTCTTCCTGTTCTTTGTTGCTTTTACAACCCGAGCAGGAACAGAGGAAAGTGTGATGTTGATCCCCTCCTCTTGCGGCTGATGTGTTATTTATACTGTAGCAGTGGTCTTGTCAGCCCCAAAGTGTGCTGGTGAGTGTGCTGTTTGCTTGTGTGCTAGCCGAGAAGATCTTTTCAGCTAGGAATGCGGCTGGTCTTATCCTGGCCTTCTATTTTTCTGGTGCTGCCAGTTGTATTTCTTGGCCTTGCCTGTGATGCTGGTTTGAGGCCCAATTCAGTAGAACAGATACTACATGATCTCATTTTAACCCAATGATGTGTTAATCAGTGCAACACACTGACAAACTGAGGGTACTAATCCCCCTAACCCCACTGTTAGTATTTGTGTTTATTTTGGAGGTTAAGAAGATAACATATACTAAGGATTAGATAGGACTTAGTTTAGGAACAAATTCCTGTAATGATACCCTTGTAATATTGTTGAAATTTTCTATTTTTGGAACCAGTTGTAAAGACTTCGTATCTTGTGATGTTATTAATAAAATTTAATTGTTTTATCTTTTTATACTCATTGATATTGGAAATATCCAATATTTGTTATTTCATATTTGTTTCCATTTAATTATGATTAGGATATAGTCTTGTTTAACCAATTTGAATTCCCAATTCAAATTCAAACTCAAACATTCCGAAATTTAAATAATTCAAATTTTGAACTCCTAAATTCAAAACATAACCTAAAGGTCATCTTGAAATTCCACCACCTACCAGTGTCTACCTCTATCTAAGAATCAGAATATCGATGGAACCTCGATCACTCTAGGGTTTTGGTTTTGCGAAAAATTTATTTAGGTTTTGCAAAAACATGCATGCAGATGCACAGATTAAAATTCTACCCCCCGTGAGTTTCTAAACGCTGGGACATTACAATATGCGTGGAGGCGGAAGGCGAAGGGGGCTCCATCCATGTGTAATTGTCCACTTGGCTTCGGTGTGCCACTCGCTGCTATCTTCCTGTGAAGGGCGACCATGGGGCTGCCGAACCTCCCGGGGCGTCCTCCACCAGGGGCAGTCGACTGGGGGAGTGATGGCTAACACTCGTTCATTGGGAGACCCCAAGTGTAAGGTGTGAAGAGTGCATCGACAAGTTTTCCCTCGAAAGAAACCAAGGTTGAATCGACCAGTAGGAGAAATAAATCACTTCCGAAGGTTGATGCAGCTGATGTTGGCAGCGCGCACTACCGGTTCAGCAGCACCATGGAATCTACACAACACAATCAAATTACTTTGCCCCAACGAAGCAGTGAGGTTGTCAATCTCACCGGTTTTGCTGAAACAAAGGATTAGACGTATAGTGTGGAAAATAGTATTTGTTTGCAGTAGATGAAAGAGAACAATAATTGCAGTAGTAAAACAACAGGAAAACAGTGGTTGGAGTGGTTGTATATCAGTGTAAAGAAATGGACCGGGATCCACAGTTCACTAGAGGTGTCTCTCCAAAACAGATAGATAACATGTTGGGTAAACAAATTACAGCTGGGCAATTGACAAATATAAAGCTTGCACCGTGCATATGCATGACATGATGATTACTATGTGATTCATGCAGGCATTACAACAAGATACATAGAACGTTATCCAACTGCATCTATGACTAATAATCCACCCTCAGAGTGTCATCCGAGGCGCATCTACTAGTAACGGAGAACATGCAAGATCATAAATAACATACACATGAAAATAACATGATAGATTGCTAATCATTGGACATAGCATTCAATATTCATCAGATCCCAGCAAACACAACATGTAGCATTACAATAAGATGATCTTGATCATGTTAGGAAGCTCACAAGATCTAAACATGAGGCATAAAGAGTAGAGAACAACCATCTAGCTACTTCTATGGATGTGTAGTCTAGGGATGAACTACTCATGCATAACTCCGGAGGCAGGCATGGTGATGAAGAGGCCTCCGGTGATGATTCCCCATCCCGGCAGGGTGCCGGGGGGAGCTCCAGAACCCTCCCGAACTAGGGTTGACAATTACGGCGGCTGCGGATGTTTTTGGTGGAAAAGGCTAGTATGTTTAGGGTTAACCCTCCGAGAGGTATAAATAGGCGAGAGGGCAACATCGGTGGGAAGCCAGGGGGCCCACACTACCCCTGGGCGCGACCTGGGGGCACCGCCTCATGGTGTGGAGCCCCTGAGGCCCCCCTCTGGGTCTCCTCCGGACTCCGTGTACGTGAGAAATTTCTAAGAGTTCTGAGTTTTGTTTCGTCCAATCCCGAGAATATTTCCAGAACAACTTTTCTAAATATTAAAAAAGCAGAAAACAGGAACTAGCTCTGTGGCATCTTGTCAATAGGTTAGTCCCACAAAATCCATAAAAATGACATAAAGTGTATAATAAACATGTGGCATATGGCATGAAAACACCAAGGAACATCAGAAATTATGGATACGTTTGAGACGTATCAAGCATCCCCAAGCTTAGTTCCTACTCGTCCTCGAGTAGTCAAACGATAAAAACAAATAATTTCGGAGGTGACATGCTACCAACATAAAGTGGATCATCATAATGTAAAGCGTGTAAACTAAGAACAAATGAGTAAAGGTTGTGGTTTATAGTTGATATAGAGTAATGTATAAACCATTTAAGAAGAACAAAGTAAAAAAAATAACGATCAATACTAAAAACAATCCACTGTACAAAGTATATTAAGATAATTTAAGCTTCAAGAACAACAATATAATCATCGTAAGCATCCAACTCTCACAACAACTCCTTTTAGGATCAACTCAAGCGACAACAATACGCACATGTAAAAATCATCAAGCTATTTGGTCACTCAAAATAAGCAAGCGTTCTTTATTGGCTCCCGACACCAGGATGTTATGGCTAAAAGAACATTATGGGGGGTTTGGAAGGTCAATGGAAGAAAGTCTCACATAGCTGAAAGTGATCATTAGACAAGAGGAAGTCTTATAATCGAAGCTATGCAAGGAGTAGTGATTGCAACACAACAGATGCATATAGAGCTATAAGTGTATGAAAGCTCTCCAATGGAACTAGTGGGGGTGCATCCAACTTGCTTGCTCACGAAGACCTAGAGCACTTTTGAGGAGGCTCATCATTGGAATGTACAAACCAAGTTATGTAATGTAAGTTCCCCACATAGTTATGCAAGTCATAAAATGAAAACTCTCTCCAAACAGAAGTACTGGTGCTAACCTAGCACAAGTGTGGAATAAATAATAGTAGTGCTACCCCCTCTCTCTTTATTATCTCTCTTTTGCCCTCTTTTTTTTCTTTTTTATATAACTTCACTGGTAGGGGAAACACTCTATTCTACAATGAATCATCACACTTTTAGTACTCATAACTGAAACTGAAATTTCTCTGATGTATAAAACTAAATGCTCCTGCCAGTGTATCCTCCTTTGGTAACCATGGAGGGCAATCAAATAAGGTATGAGTTAAAGAGTTACTCTCATTGGGAGGTAGACATGGGTAGCTACTCCATTCCTCCTCCTCTTGATCATCACTCTCCTCTTTTTCATCCAATGAGCTTCCAGTTTCAGCAATTTCTTCTTCCATAGGTTCCTGCAAGGCATTAGTCTCTCCCTTTGGGGGAGAGAATCTATTAAGATATTTAATTATGTAGCAATTACAATCCTTGTAATTATCAAAGCAATATTTAAGTATAGCATAAATCTCGTATTTATAAGGTGCATCATCAATACTTTCAAGCAAATAGGCAATTTCGAATGCACCCTTCCAAGCAATAAATTCCTCAATTTGTTCCACATCATAAAAGTCATAATTTACCTTAACATAAGAAGACATGGTAACATTATCATTATACTCACATTGAAAAGGGAGGTGTTTATACCTTCTACAACAACCAGATTTATCAAAGCAATAAGTGACATTATAAGTAGAGCACAAGTTTTTAGCATAGTTATGCAATTTATTAATTTGCTCCCATAAGTGTATCCCTTTTTGTGACAAGCGGTGTTCCTTATAATATTTTTGTTTTTCATCCGTGAACCAACCTTGCCAATAATATCTAGTTTCAAAGACACCAAACATCGATAGCAAGCATGATAAAGCAAGTAACAAGCAAAACAATAACAAAGTAAAAATGACTGGAGGTGAGAGACTCCCCTTGCATAAATCCTCTTCTTGCACGGCAACGACGCCATAAAACTTGTTATGGCTGACGTTGACGAGGGAGTGGTTGCTTCACGAGGGTGTAGGGTGTGAAGAGTGAGCGACAAGTTTTCCCTCAGAAAAAAAACCAAAGGTTGAATCGACCAGTACGAGAAAGAAATCACTTCCGAAGGTTGATGCAGCTGATGTTAGCAGGACACACTACCAGTTCAGCAGCAACGTGGAATCTACACAACACAATCAAATTACTTTGCCCCAACGAAGCAGCGAGGTTGTCAATCTCACCGGTTTTGCTGAAACAAAGGGTTAGACGTATAGTGTGGAAAATAGTATTTGTTTGCAGTAGATGAAAGAGAACAATAATTGCAATAGTAAAACAACAAGAAAACTGTGGTTGCAGTGGTTGTATATCAGTGTAAAGAAATGGACCGGGGTCCATAGTTCACTAGAGGTGTCTCTCCAAAACAGATAGATAACATGGTGGGTACACAAATTACAGCCGGGCAATTGACAAATATATAGGTTGCACCGTAGTGCATATGCATGACATTATGATTACTATCTGATTCATGTGGGCATTACAACAAGATACATAGACCGTTATCCAACTGCATCTATGACTAATAATCCACACTCAGAGTGTCATCCGAGCAAACCTTGGGTATTAAGTTGCAAGCAACAGATAGTTGCATTAAGCAAAGTGTGTAATGTAAAAATAAAATCATCCTTAGACAAAACATTGTTGTTTTCTCCCTAATGGCAACAGCACATCCCCCATCCGTTATGTTTCTATCACTCAAGAGTGAGTGAAAGGGAGGCATAAACCCACTATCGATCATAAATACTCCCTCTTGGAGTTACAAGCATCAACTTGGCCAGAGCATCTACTAGTAACGGAAAGCAAGCAAGATCATAAATAACATACACATGAAAATAACATGATAGATTGATAATCATTGGACATAACATTGAATATTCATCAGATCCTAGCAAACACAATATGTAGCATTACAATAAGATGATCTTAATCTTGTTAGGCAGCTCACAAGATCTAAACATGAGGCATAAAGAGGAGAGAACAACCATCTAGCTACTGCTATGGACCCGTAGCCCAGGGATGAACTACTCACGCATCACTCCGGAGGAAGGCATGGTGATGATTCCCCCTCCCGATAAGGTGCCGGGGAGAGCTCCAGAATCCTCTCGAACTAGGGTTGACGATGATGGCGGCTGCGGATGTTTTTGGTGGAAAAGGCTGGTATCTTTAGGGTTAACCCTCCGAGAGGTATAAATAGGCGAGAGGGCAACGTCGGTGGGCAGCCAGGGGGCGCACGCCACCCCTGGGCGCGGCCAGAGGGGGGCGCCACCTCATGGTGTGGGGCCCCTGAGGCCCCCTACGGTCTCCTCCGGACTCCGTGTACGTGACGAATTTCTAAGACTTCTGGGTTTTGTTTCGTCCAATTCCGAGAATATTTCAAGAATAACTTTTCTGAAACTAAAAACAGCAGAAAACATGAACTGGCTCGGTGGCATCTTCTCAATAGGTTAGTCCCAGAAAATCCATAAAAATGACATAAGGTGTATAAGAAACGTGTGGCATATGGCATGAAAACATCATGGAACACCATAAATTATGGATACATTTGAGACGTATCAGGGAGCCGGGACTCGATCAATCAAGACCGTCCGAGACAGTGGCTTGGGCCCACATGTCCGACGATCAGGGGACCCCCAAAGGTAGTACACCGAGAATTACCCGCACTTTTCTCTCTCCATCCTCACTTTTATCTATCCCTCTATGGTTTCCTCTCCCTTCTCAGCTAAAACAACAGTTTTCTATTTTCCTGGTGTATACACGTTCTACTCCTGCATGCATGCATGCATGGTGTGAACAAGGATCGATTTCCTTCAATTATTGGCTGCATGGCTTCTCCTCTTCTCACACATGCCAAAGATAATTAAGAGGCTGGAAGAGAATTGCGCCCCAATCAACTGCTACCTTGGTCGCAGATTTTTTTGCATGCCACCGGCGCATGAATTTTCATAGTGCTAATTCTCACGTATTCTGATGATTGATCCAACACGTTCTACTTAATGGTCGATCAATATATATCTATGTCCTCGCCTCTCTCGATCGATCGCAACTCTCTCCAATTCCTCTCTCCCCCGATTTGTTTCTCGGCATGCCTCTCCTCCATGCGATATCACGATCTCGAGAGCTTACAATCATGACCATCGCTCCTCGATCGCGGATCTACTACTTCAAGCTATAAGAAATGCATTTCAAGGTCACGATCACCCTCCGTGCATACCGTGTGGCGAGATGGATCCACAACGTGAACAAGGACTTCCTGGACGGCGCGAAGATCAAGTGTGTTGGAGTGGACTGCATGTTCGCCGACCCTCTCCCGAAGGACGCTCCAGGCGAGAGGCAGCGTGCCGCCGTGCTTCAACTGTTTGTGGCGTACGAGACACTCGTCTTCCAAATATGCCGTGTTGATGTTGTGCCGACCATCCTTAGGGAATTATTAGGGGACCCGCACATCCATTTTTGCGGCGCAGCTACCAACAATGATCGCCATATGCTTTGTGTCAACGGGATTGAAGTCCCTACAGCGGTCGACCTCCAGTCTGGTGTGAAGAACCCAACCGGTCATCCTATTCCCAGTCCGTACGCTCTCGCCAATGCGTACATTGGGAACAAACTTGATATGAAGAACAAGAAGAAAGAGAAGAAGAAGGACATGAAGCAGGACAAGAAGGATGACAAGAAAGAGGATGACGCCGAGGACCTTAGAATTTTTTGATGAGGCGAGGTTCCGATGAGCTACGAGCGAGTTCAGTACGCCGCCTTAGACGCTCACCTCGGCTTTGAGATTGCTAGGAAGGCATAGACACTATAAATCTATAATTGCCAGGTCGACCGTCTCAATGTGTTCTGAATGTAATCGTCAAAATATTTATATTTTTATCGGTTTGGATGAATCTTCGAGGCCATGTGTGTCTGCCATGCTCATTTGTAGAATTTTCTAGGCATCCTAAGTGGCATAGCAAAAATGGGCAGCGAGTGCTATAGATGATGGGCTTCCCTGTCTGCTCCATGGCGTTGCGAAGGAGGAAGAGGAAGAGGGAGTGGAGAAACAAAGGAGAAAGCAGGGGATGGGAGATGACTTGGTGGTAGTTCAGATAGGCACTGATAAAATGGCAACTGCCCCCGCGGAAATGTACCCACCTTTTGTGGTAACATGCTGACATGTGGGGCCAAGTGCTATAGATGACATCTTATTCTCGTATTGTCACTTCAAGTTCCCACTCCTCCTCTTTGTTTACAGACCAAAATTTACTCCGAGAAAACCCTCTTTTGGCAGAGGAGGGAGACCACCGCCACCGCCATCTATTTCTTGACCTCGCCGCCCCTCGATGTCTATGCACGCTTCTATTCTTATAGACAGTGTTGGAACTCCAAGTGCAGAGGATTGTAGAACAGCAGCAAGTTTCCCTCAAGTGAATCACCCAAGGTTTATCGAACTCAGGTAGGTAGAGGTCAAAGGTATTCCTCTCAAGCAACCCTGCAATTACGATACAAGAAGTCTCTTGTGTCCCCAACACACCCAGGGGCGGAGCCAGGATTTAGGTATAGGGGGGAGGCGAGGCACCGGAAGGCGAAAAAATTGTTCCAGTGTTGGAGAAAGGTACTCAACATTTTTCCCTAATATAACCTTAGTACCTATCGAATCATTAATAGTGCAAAAAATCGCAAAACCAGATCTTAACTAGCATATCTAGGAATCATAAATATAAAATTTATGATCAACTTCTATATAACTGAGTAGAGGTGAAATTGTTGGATTTTCTGCTAGCGGATGCCTTGAATTTAAAATTATTACCGATCTTGACTAGAAATTCTACAAGGAGTGGTAGTATTGCATACACGTGTTTAAGGGAAAATGATCAGTTAAGTGTATAGAATGATCAGCGTACCTCTAGATTTACAAAACGAGTGGCATAACTCAGAAATCGGCTTCCTGAATGATGGTGAGACGAAGAAACAGTTAGCCCGATTAATACTTAAACACAAAGGTTGACACGATGGCATCGCGAGAGAGTTTACTAGCGGATGGATCTTGGCAAAGTTTACGATCCGCCAAGGGTGTCATAGCGGTGTGATCAATCTGATCTTGGGGCAAGAGTACGGCCGCTCGGCCGCTAGAAAGAAAAAGAAGTTACAGTAAGAAGAAACCTGCCTAAACTGGGCTGGGCCTCACTGAGTACATAGTCATGTGCTTTAAGTACTAATTAGCACGTATATGAGATAATTAGCAAGTATATGCGTTACCCACACTAGTAATTCACACTCCAAATCATTAGGGGGGTGAACCTTGGCGGGGGTCTAGCCCCCCTTGTCTCCGCCCCTGAACACACCTAATACAATTGTCAGTTGTATCGGTGCACTAGTTCGGCGAAGATATAGTGAAATACAAGTGATATGGATGGTTATAAGTGATAATAGCAATCTTAAATAAAAATGGCAGCAAGCAACATGTAGCAGAACTGATTGTAAACGGTGTTTCAATGCTTATAAACAAGGACTAGGGATCCTAGTTTCACTAGTGGACACTCTCAACAATGATAACACAATTGAATGCATAAATATATCTCTTCACTACACTACTCTGAACCACTCTTCGGTTAGATAACGAACACCAATCACCATTGCGTAGGGATACAAAGCGCACCTTAAAGTCGCATTCCCAAGTCTAGGTAACCCCACACTGTCAAGTTGAGCGCCCTAGAAGGTACTAGACAAACACCACAATTTCATAGGGTCATCCAACACAAGATATAAATATCATGCTAAACCACACGGTGCACACACTGTCACCTTTACACCGTGATCAAAGCGTTTACGGAGATCTCATAACAAAACCACTTGAGTAGCATAATATATGAAGAGTAACATCTACTTATTCAACTAGATTACAAAGCTCATGATCACATAAAGATCACACCATGGGAGAGAGAGATGAAACACATAGCTACCGGTATAGCCCTCATCCCTGGGGGAGAACTACTCACTCCTCATCATAGGAGACAACAACGACGATGAAGATGGCGGTGGAGTCCACGGAGATAGCTCCGGGGGCACTTCCCCGTCATGGCAGGGTGCCGGAACAAATATTTCCGTCCCCCGAAACTTGTCGGTGGCGGTGATGGAGCTACGGAACTTTTCGTGGAAGGGGGCCGATCTTTTTAGGGTTTATGCATCGGGGGCATATATAGGCCAAAGGGCGAGGGCGGTGGGCGCCCGAGGGGCCCACACCACCCCCAGGCATGGCCAGGGGTCCACCCGCGCCCATGCATGGTGTGGGGGCTCCAGGGCCCCCCTCCAGGTCTCCTTTGGACCTCCTTTACCCTCCGGGGCATCTAAGACTTCTGTCTTTCCAATCATCCAATTCCGAGAATATTTCCAAAACAACTTTTTTGAAACTAAAAACAGCAGAAAATAGGAACTGGCTTTGTGGCATCTTGTCAATAGGTTAGTCCCGGGAAATCGATAAAAAGGGCATAAAGTGTAAGGAAAAGATGTAGCATATGGCATGAAAACAACATGGAACATCAGAAATTAAGGATACTTTTATGACATATCACCCCTCCCTCACCATCCCTCTCTGTGCTGCCACATTCTCTCGACCGTCCTCGTCACCCGTGTCTTCATCGTGCTGTAGATTGACCCATGTTGCGGCGATTCTCCAAGGAAGCATCGCGAGCGGCACTCAGGTTAGTACTTTTTCTCTTATGGCTTTGATTGCGGAACGATTTGAGTTCAAACAGTAATTTTCTTTTCGTTCCCCAGTGTCCTATTTGTCTCCACAAGAAAGAGTTGTGTGATCTTGTGCTAGATAGATTGTAGCACATATTTATGTTCAATGTCATTCTTGATTTATTGGTGTGTTATAGGTTTATTACTGATTGAGATGGTAGTTACATTCATCTGATTGAGATGTTGCACTGCACCTGCATGTAATTTTGATAGTTCCACGTTCCCAATTGATGTTGGTAGCTCTGTTGTGTGTGCCTTTTTCTAGGTAGGTACTTTGTGGTGTTGAAATTAAGAGCTCTGGTAGTCACACTGCCCTTTTTAGGAACATTAGCTATTTTTAGTAATTTCCTGTCTTCAACAGTATAATTGATTTTCTACAACCCATTCATGTGTCATACAAGTATATTTCCTTTTCTGAATTATGTTGTTCTTCACATCATCCACTGCCACACCAGATCTCGCTTCCTCACGAAGTTTACGGTATGAACGATGGTAGGATTGTACTGTATGTCTTCTTTTTTCCTGTTGGATGCACATATTTATATTTTCCCCAACATAGTGTCAAGTGATGTTAATATGTACCATTTTTAATCAGGACCACACCGATTTGCCTTCATTCAGATGTCTGGCTTGTTTATCAGCATTGCATTTGGACCATTTGGTAGTTTATATGAAGGAAAATAAATTCGAATGACTTGTAATTGTTATTGTCTTGACAACTGTCAGAAAGATGACTACTATTGTGGTTGTGCTACTATTTAGATAGTTCTATGTATAGATACAAATGACACTAGAATGACTAATTTAGTTTGCTCTAAAACGTGATTTGGTGATTTTCTCCGTTGTTAATTGCAGTTCATTACTTCCATGAAATTCTTGTATGCATGTCAAATCTAAAATGCACTTGTATGAATGTCTCTGAACTTTGTTGGTGCTAGAATGCATTTAGTCCTAAATTTCTAATGAACCTTGCGCTAGTGCTACAATGCATTTAGTCATGTCTCTGGACCTTACTGTGTTGGCATGTCTGCTAGATGTAATTGAAAGTGAGACTTTTTTGTACGATCAACATGCGGGTTTGCATACGATGGAGTGCAAAAATTCGCAATCATACACGATGCTTCATCGGACAAACAAGCACGGTACTCAGTTTAGGTGTCATTTTGGCCAGTTTAGGTGTAATGATGTTTATGCCCTGCTCTATCCTCTACTGCAAGACGTTGCCTAAGAAGTTCGCAGAGTTGCTCGAGGACCGTAAACGCCATAAACTGAAGCTTCGTGAGGTTGGCAATCGGTGTACCACCACGTGGGACATGGATGGGTGGTTCAACAGCACTGGCCGCATGTTTCTTAAACACGGCTGGGAGTGTTTCGTTCGGACGTAGGGCCTACAACGTGGCTATTTTCTGATCGGCAGCCACGACGGCCGCGATGTTCTCACAGTCAAGATGTTTGACCTGAGCATGTCCCGCATGCAATAGAATGGGACCTATAGTACAGGCACTATATCACCAAAATGTCAGTTCTTGGTGATCATACACGATGCTATAATATCTATGCACACTTCTATTCTTGTGGATAGTGTTGGGCCTCCAAGTGTAGAGGTTTGTAGAATAACGGCAAGTTTCCCTTAAGTGAACCACCCAAGGTTTATCGAACTCAGAGAGGTAGAGGTCAAAGGTATCCCTCTCAAGCAACCCTGCAATTACGATACAAGAAGTCTCTTGTGTCCCCAACGCATCTAATACAATTGTGAGTTATATAGGTGAAGTAGTTCGGCAAAGAGATAGTGAAATACAGGTAATATGGATGATTATAGGTGATAATAGCAATCTGGAAAAAATGGCAGCAAGCAACCATGTATCAGAATTGATTGTAAACGGTGTTTCAATGCTTAGAAACAAGCCTAAGGGATCGTACTTTCACTAGTGGACACTCTCAAAAATAATAACATAATTGAATGCATAAATATCATCACTTCACTATGCTACTCCGAACCACTCTCCGGTCTGATAACAAACACCAATGATTGCGTAGGGCTATAAGAGCACTCCTTAGAGTTTGCATATCCCCATCTAGGTAACCCCATTCTATCACCATGAAACATAGATGGTTCCAAACAAACACAACAATTTCATAGGGTCATCCAACACAAAATATAAATTCATGCTAAACCACACGGTGCACACACTGTCACCATTACACCGTGATCAAAGTGTCTACGGAGATCTCATAACAAAACCACTTGAGTAGCATAATAGATAAAGAGTAACATGTACTTATTCAATTAGATTACAAAGCTCATGATCACATAAAGATCACACCATGGGAGAGAGAGATGAAACACATAGCTACCGGTAGAGCCCTCAGCCCCGGGAGAGAACTACTCCCTCCTTATCATGGGAGACAGCAACGACGATGAAGATGGCGGTGGAGTCGATGGATATGGCTCCGGGGGAACTTCCCTGTCCTAGCAGGGTGCCGAAACAGAGATTTCTGTCCCCTGAAACATGTCGGCGACGGCGACGGAGCTACGGAACTTTTCATGCAAGGGGGGCGATTTATTTAGGGTTTATGCATCAGGGGGAATATATATGCGAAAGGGTGATGTCAGAAGGCAGCCAGGGGCCAACACCACCCCTGGGCGCGGCTAGAGGGGGAACCGTGCCCCCCTATGGTGTGGCATACCTGTGGCCCCCCTCCGGGTCTCCTTGGGACTCCGTTGGCGCTCCGGGAATTCTAAGACTTCTGGGTTTTGTTTCGTCCAATTCCAAGAATATTTCCAAGCTAACTTTTCTGAAACTAAAAACAACAGAAAACAGGAACAGGATCTATAGAATCTTGTCAATAGGTTAGTTCTAGAAAATCCATAAAGATGACATAAAGTGTACAAGAAACATGTAGCATATGGCAAGAAAACATCATGGAACATCAGAAATTATGGATACGTTTGAGACGTATCAAGCGTCCCCAAGCTTAGTCCCTACTCGACCTCGAGTAGGTAAACGATAAAAACAAATAATTTCTAAGGTGACATGCTACCAACATAAACTTGGTCATCATAATGTAAAGCGTGTAAACTAAGATCAAACGAGTAAAGGATGTGGTTTATAGTTGATATAGAGTAATGTATAAACCATTAAGAATAACAAAGTAAAACTTTTTAACGATCAATACTAAAAAATAATCCACTGTGCAAAGTATATTAAAGATGATTTAAGCTTCAAGAACAACAATATAATCATCCTAATCATCCAACTCTCACAACAACTCCTTTTAGGATCAAGTCAAGCGACAACAATAGGCACATGGAAAAATCATCAAGCTATTTGGTCACTCAAAATGAGCAAGCGTTCTGTATTGGTTCCCGGCACCAGGATGTTATGACTAAAAGAACATTATGGGAGGTTTGGAAGTTCAATGGAAGAAAGTCTCACACAACTGAAAGTGATCATTAGACAAGAGGAAGTCTTATAATCAAAGCTATGCAAGGAGTAGTGATTGCCACACAACGGATGCACATAGAGCTATAAGTGTATGAAAGCTCTCCAAAGGAACTAGTGGGGGTGCATCCAACTTGCTTGCTCACGAAGATCTAGAGCACTTTTGAGGAGGCTCATCATTGGAATATACAAGACAAGTTCTATCATGTAAGGTCCCCACATAGTTATGCAAGCCATAAAATGAAAACTCTCTCCAAACTGAAGTATTGGTGCTAACCAAGCATGAGTGTGGAATAAATGATAGTAGTGCTGCCCCTCTCTCTTTATTATCTCTCTTTTGCCCTCTTTTTTTTTTGGGATTCTTTTAATAATATAACCTCACTAGTAGGGGCAACACTCTACTTTAAAATGAATCATCACACTTTTAGTAATCATAACTGAAACTGAAATATCTCTGATGTATAAAACTAAATGCTTCTGCCAGTGTAGCAGTATGCAAAGTAACAATGGGACATGTAACAAGTAACATAATGATGATGGATGTTGTATGGCAATATTTCTCGGAATGGCTATGGAAATGCCATGATAGGTAGGTATGGGGGCTGTTTTGAGGAAGATATTTTGGGCTTATATGTTGGAGAACAAAGTCCTCCCACTGGGTTTGGATGCACTGGCAAAGTTTGCACCAACTCTCAATGTGAGAATGGGCAATGCACAGTACCGAAGAGGCTAGCAAATATGGATGGTGGAAGTGCCAGAAAACCGCAACTCAGAACTCACAAGTTAAAAGATTACATCTAGAAATTTGATTATACAAGGCATAATGAAAATCACTCCAAGAGGGTCCTTGGCAGTGACAAGTCACTGTTGGCTACCCCAACCGTAGCGCGTGATACGTCATAAACGTATCCATAATTTCTGCTGTTCCATGTTGCTTTCATGTCATATGCTACATGTTTCCTTTACACTTTATGCCATTTTTATCGATTACCTGGGACTAACCTATTGGCAAAATGCCACAAAGCTAGTTCATGTTTTCTGTTGTTTTTAGTTTCAGAAAAGTTGTTCTGGAAATATTCTCGGGATTGGACGATTCGAAGACCGGAAGTCTTAGAAAGTCGTCGCGCACACCGAGTCCAGAGGAGACCCGGAGGGGAGCCACAGGGCCCCACACCATGGGTAGCCGCGCCTAGGGGTGATGTGGTCCCACTGCTCGCCCACCGACGTTGCCCTCTCGCCTATATATTGTCCCCGAAGGGTTAACCCTAAATACAGGGGCCTTTTCCACGAAAAACATCCACATCCGCGGCCATCGTCAACCCTAGTTCGAGACGGTTCTAGAGCTCTCCCCGGCATATGCATTGTCAACCTAAGTGCATGTGCATGACATGATGATTACTATGTGATTCATGCGGGCATTACAACAAGATACATAGACCGTCATCCAAATGCATCTATGACTAATAATCCACCCTCACTATGTCATCCGAGCAAACATTGGGTATTAAGTTGAAAGCAACAGATAATCGCGGTAAGCAAAGTGTGTAATGTAAACAATGTAAACATCGTTGTTTTCTCCCTAATGGAAACAACACATCCTCCATCCGTCACGTTTCTTTCACACGAGCACATATGCAAAGGAGGCATGAACCCACTATCGAGCATAAATACTCCCTCTTGGAGTCACTAGCATCTACTTGGCCAGAGCATCTACTAACAACGGAGAGCATGCAATATCATAAATAACATACACATGAAAAGAACATGATATATTGATAATCATGAGACATAGCATTCAATATTCATCGCATCCCAGCAAAACACAACATATAGCATTACAATAAGATGATCCTTATCATGTAGGGAAGCTCGCAAGATCTAAACATGAGACATAAAGTGGGAGAGAACAACAATCTAGCTACTGCTATGGACCCGTAGACCAAGGATGAACTACTCACGCATCATTCTGGAGGCGGGCATGGTGGTGTAGAGCCCTCCAATGATGATTCCTCCTCTCGACAGGGTGCCGGGGAGAGCTCCAGAACCCTCCCGAACTAGGGTTGACGATGGCGGCGGCTATGGATGTATTTCATGGAAAAGGCCTATGTATTTAGGGTTAAGCCTTCGGGGACAAAATATAGGCGAGAGGGCAATGTTGGTGGACGAGCAGTGGGGCCACATCACCCCTGGGCACGACCATCCATGGTGTGGGGCCCCTGTGGCCACATCACCCCTGGTCACGAGAACTTTTTAAGACTTCCGGGCTTCGAATCGTCCAATTCCGAGAATATTTGCAGAACAACTTTTCTGAAACTAAAAACAACAGAAAACAGGAAATGGCTCTATGGCATCTTGTCAATAGGTTAGTCCCAGGAAATCGATAAAAATGGCATAAAGTGTAAAGGAAACATGTAGCATATGACAAGAAAACAACATGGAACAGCAGAAATTATGGATACGTTTATGACGTATCAACATCCCCAAGCTTAGTTTCTACTCGTCCTCGAGTAGGTAAACCATAAAAACAAATAATTTTTGAGGTGACATGCTACCAACATAACCTTGATCATCTAAATTGTAAAAGCATAAGTATAGCTGAGATCATAGAACTAAAAATACATGCATGTTTTACACAATGAAACTTAGCAATCACCTTGAATCATGAAAAGTAACACAAATAAAATATCATGAATAATAATGCACTTGAAAGTTATATGTTTATTTCGAGCATAGAGAAAACATAGCAAAGTGATATTTCGCTTGTCCTTAAGAACGGGGCAAACATAAATGCCAGGACACCTTCAAAGTTCAAGTGGATTACTATAACAAATAATTTGAGAGCAAATAATAACACATCATGAATCAATTAATAATGTTTCTGGGGCAAATGCACATTAAACTAAGAATGGAAACTATGATCTCTCAACTGTGCATAAAGTTAGAAGATGGAGACTCAACATAAAAGTAAAAGAAAGGCCCTTCGCAGAGGGAAGCAGGATTAACTCATGTGCTAGAGCTTTTTATTTTATCAAACGGAGGTATTGAAAACATTTTTTTAGAGAGGTGTATACTTATGTCAACGAATGGTAAACAGAAAATACAATACGTCACTAGTAAACTAGACTTCAAAAGAGCGGATCCCATTGAAGGACGCAACTAGGGTTAGAAGGTCATCCCTCTTTCTCTTTTTATTACACAATTATGCTTTGACTGATAAACCGGGGGCAAAAATAGTGAAGAGAATTTAATAGTAACCAATTTTGGGGCTGGGCACCCTGCTGCCAGCTCTTCTATCATTTGGATAAGCGGATGAAGCCACTAGTCCAGGGGTGTAAAGTCCAATCAACAAGTGAGATAAAGATTCTCTATTTACGTCCTCATGAGCTAAAACAGGGACACAAAACAGGAATAATTTTGAAAGTTTTAAAGGTAGAACATGAGAAATTTACTTGGAGTGGCGGTTAAATACCACATGTAGGTAGGTATGGTGGACACATTTGGAAAACTTTGGTTTTTGGGAGTTGAATGCACGAGTAGAGCTCATACTCAGTACATGTGGAGGCTAGCAAAAGACTGGGAGCGATAAATCAAGAGAGCAATAATGGTCATAATCATGCATAGCAACAAAACCATTATTAATCAAAGCATAACGGGTATTACAAGTCAAAAACTAAATGATCATACATTCTATAAGTGACTGGTTTGTAGTCATAAACATGGTGTAAGCATGCGCCAAGTCAACCAAATAAAGCATTCGAAGGAGAACACCACAAATTCATGCTTCAATATGACAAAAACAACTCATAATTCTTTCAATGCCATATTAAGCACTCTCAGATATTTGAGACAAGTCATGCTACAGTAACAACTACTAAAAATTGAATTAAAATAACATCTAGCATGACATGAAAAAGTCTAGCCACAGTCTATACAAGCTTCTATTTGCATCGTTAGAAACACGAAAATTGTACTGTTGCTTTCCAACACCAAGCATTTTATACTAAACAAAAACTCTCCAAGAGATAAAGCAATTAAACAAGCGAGTACTAACACAAATCTACTAAAACTAACAACTCTGAATAAGAGATGCATGAAAAAACATGAGCTAAAGGGGAATTTTGCAGCAACAAGAAGAAAAACTAAGAATACGAGCATAACGAGTATTCATATGAAAAAACAGAGCGTGTCTCTCTCCCACAGAAAGAATGCTAGGTTCAAAAATATTATTGCAGCAAGGAAAACAAAAGAAAAGAAAAAAAAAAATAAAAAAAAACAGACGCTCCAAGTAAAATTCATATGATGTGACCGAATAAAAATATAGTTTCACTAGAAGTGACCTAATAATTTGTTGATGAAGAAGGGCATGCCTTGGAAATCCCCAAACTTATACGCTTGAGTCTCCTTAGAATTTTCTGGGATAAACTACGGGGGCATCCCCAAGCTTCGGATTTGCACTCTTCTTGATAACAGTATATCACTCTCTACTCTTGACCCTTGAAAACTTTCTTCACACCACACTCAATGTAATTTGCATTAGAGGGTTAGTGCACAATTAAAAATTCACATGTTCTGAAAGGACACAAGAATTATTGATACTTTTAAACATTAGCTACAGCCATTGATGTTTCGTGGAGCAAACAAATCCACTTGACATAGTAAAAGAGAGAATGCAAGCAAGATGGCAGAATCTGCCAAAACCAGAACAGTCTGTGAAGACGAATTTTGTCGGGGAACTTAAGTTGCTCAAATGGAAAAATTTAAGGCACGAAAGAGTTCCGGAATTAGCTGAGGAATAAACACAATTTTTTTACATCATTTTGATCTTTGTGTGAATTGTGCCATTTTTTATGGTGGACAGCAAAAATCTGTTTCCTGCGCAGAAATCCAAAACCAACTTCAACTTTCGCTAGAAACTTTACTTGGCCCAACTAATATATACAAATAAAGAAACATAGGAGTTTCTACAGAAGTATACAACCCGTTGACTCAAAGAAAACATAAAAAACAAAGCAAAAATAAAACGATGGGTTATCTCCCAAGAAGTGCTTTTCTTTAACGCCTTTTAGCTAGGACGAGAAAAATAGAATCAAGTGTTTTCAAGTGAAGAAGCATCCAAATTGTAATTTTTAAAAATATTAGAATCAAAAGGAAACTTCATTATCTTCCTAGGAAATTGTTCCATAACTTTTTTGAGTGGGAATTGATACTTAATATCCCCTCTTTGATATCAATAACAACACCAACTGTTCTAAGAAGAGATCTTCCCAGAACAATAGGACAAGAAGCATTGCATTCGATATTCACAACAACAAAGTCAATGGGGACAAGGTTTCTTCCTAACATTATCAATAAGACGAAATCCAAATAACAGTGCTCCAAAGGTGGCAAATCAAGCATATCATAAAGTTTCTTAGGGATAACAGAGATACTAGCACCAAGATCACATAGAGTATTACAATCAAAATCATTCACCTTCATTTTAATGATGCGTTCCCAAACATCATCTAACTTCCTAGGGATAGGGACTTCCCATCTTAATTCATCTTCTCTAATTTGTATGAGAGCATTTGTAATATGTTTTGTGAAAGCCATATTCATAGCACTAGCGTTAGGAAAACTAGAAATCTTTTGTAGGAACTTAATTATTTCAGATAAGTTCCAATCATTAAAGTCAACCTCATTTTTATCAAAGGTAATGGGACCATTGTCTCCCATGTTTCGAAAAAATTTAGCACTTTTACGAGGAACATTTATAGTGGTTTCAGGCAATTTTACACATTTAACAACAGAAGTGGGAGTATTGCCAACACCAATTACTTTACCGTTAATAGTATAAGGTTTACTATCATGATAAGCTTCAGTTTTACTAGTGGTGGTAATGGTGCAAACATTAGCTATATTATTCTTTCTAGCTATTTCATCTTCTCTTTCCCATCTAGCATGCAATTCAACTAACATACTAACATTGTCATCAATTAGAATTTGAATGGCATTTAGAGTTTTTATTTCTTTAACATCATGAGGCATAACCTTTAGTTTCAGCAAATCAACATCAAGAGCAAGGCTATCAACTTTAGAAGCAATAACATCAATTTTTCCAAACTTTTGCTCAACAGATTTAATAAAAGCAGTTTGCGTACTAATAAAATTCTTAAGCATGTTTTCAAGATCAGAGGGTACACTTTTATTGTTGTTGTAGGAATTGCCATAAGAATTGACATAACCATTGTTATTATTAGGAGGATATGGCCTATAATGATTGCTACCAAAATTATTCCTATAAGCATTGTTGTTGAAATTATTATTTTTAATGAAGTTCACATCAGCATGCTCTTCTTGAGCAACCAAAGAGGCTAAAGGAACATTGTTTGGATCAATAGGAGCATGGCCATTCGCAAGCATAGACATAATAGCATCGAGCCTACCACTCAAGGAAGAGGTTTCTTCAACAGAATTTACCTTCTTATCTGTTGTAGCTCTATCAGTGTGCCATTCAGAATAATTTACCATCATATCATCAAGAAGCTTTGTTGCTGCCCCCAAGGTCATGGGCATAAAGGTTCCTCCAGCAGCTGAATCCAGAAAGTTTCTTGAATAAAAATTCAGACATGCATAAAAGGTTTGGATTATCATCCAAGTAGTCAGTCCATGAGTGGGACAATTCTTTACTAATGATTTCATTCTTTACCAAGCTTTAGCAACATGCTCATTATCAAGTTGCTTAAAATTCATAATTCTACTTCTTAAAGATATAATCTTAGCGGGAGGATAATATTTTCCAATGAAAGCATATTTACATTTAGTCCAAGAATCAATACTATTTCTAGGAAAAGATATCAACCATTCTTTAGCTCTTCCTCTCAAAGAGAAAGGAAACAATTTCAGTTTAATAATATCTCCATCTACATCTTTATATTTTTGCATCTCACATAGTTCAACAAAATTATTAATATGGGCAGGATCATCATCAGTACTAACACCAGAAAATTTCTCTCTCATAACAAGGTTTAACAGGGTAGGCTTTATTTCATAAAAATCAGCAGTAGGAGCAGGTGGAGCAATAGGTGTGCTAATGAAATAATTGTTGTTGGTGTTAGTGAAGTCACACAAATTAGTGTTTTCAGGAGTACTCATTTTAGCAAGATTAAAAACGGGATAAAAACAACAACTAGAATAAGAACTAATTTTTGTGCGTGTTTTTGATAAAGATAAGAAAACAAGACAAAATAAAATAAACTAAGCAAAACAATAACAAACTAAAGATATTGGAAGTGAGAGACTCCCCTTGCAGAAATCCTCTTTCTCACAGGCAATGGAGCCAGAAAATATGCTTGATGGTGCAGATCTTGCGCTCGTTGGGAGACCCCAAGAGGAAGGTATGAAGAGCACAGCAGCAAGTTTTCCCTCAGAAAGAAACCAATGTTGAATCGACCAGTAGGAGAAAGAAATCACTTATGAAGGTTGATGCAGCTGAGGTGGCAGGGCGCACTACCGATTCAGAAGGAACGTGGAACCTACACAACACAATCAAATCACTTTGCCCCAACGAAGCAGTTGATGAGGTGTTGACCTCTAAGTTGGCCTGATCTTCACAAATCGACAAGAACGAACGAAGAACGCACGAAGAACGCGATGAACACGATGAACACAAGAGGGGGAATCGAGGGGAAATCATGGGCAAACGCGTGGAAACACAAAACGGGGAAGATAACTCGTGAAGCCTACGAGGGATCGCAAACCCAAGTCAACAACACGCTAATTGAAACTGATTTCTCTCACCGGTCGGTCCACCGATCCAACAGAAGCCACAAGGGGAAGGTTGGCAAGCACTACTAGAATCACAAGGTGAAAGAGTAGCTCCTTGGAGAGATCTTGATACGGTCCTAGATACACATCATAGGAGTAGCCTCGTAAGAGGAGTCACCTCACAAGAGGGATACAAGGGCATAGCCCGAAGTTCTCAAATCATCCCTCCACCCTAGATCTAGCCACCGGAGTCCCTTATATAGCCTAGGGGGTAGGTGGGTGAAAATGGGGCCAAAACGGTGCATTTTCGCACAAAACAGGGGAGGCCGGCTTGGCCGGCTTGTGAGGCCGGGGTGGGAGGCAGGCGCCCAGCCTGGGGGCAGCCTGCCTGGGGGCCGGCCTGAGGCTGGGGTGGAGGCCGGGGCTCTCGGGTTGGTGCCCGGCCTGAGGAGAGGGCAGGCCGGCCTGAGGCTGGGGTGGGGAAGGGGGAGGCCGGCCTGCTCGGGTGGTTGGCCGGCCTGTGGCCAGGGGAGGCTGGCCTGGCCGGGAGGTGAGGCCGGGAGCCCCCGTTTCCCTCCGTTCTTCCTCCTCAGAGCTCCGATCTTGATGCCGTCTTCACCCGCTTCCTTCCTAGCTTCATGTGGACCTTCTTGGATGTGTTCTTGAGCATCTTGGGCACCATCTTGGGTCTCCATGTGGTGATCCCACCTATGCATGTAGAGGGGTATTTCATGAGGTAGAGCACCGTTCACCAAGTCACCGGAAACATACGGACATAGGAGTGAGTTCACCTTGTCGTGTATCGATGTTGTGCTTGGTTGAATACGGTGGGATACATCATCTTCCCCCCCCCCCTTGAAAAAGAGTCGTCCTCGACTCTCGTTCCATCCATTTGTGAGAGGGAGAAGGAATGATGACAACGAAGATGTCGTTGAAGTTGAGCCGCTTGTCGAAGTTCATGTGACGGTAGGCTGGTAGTGGGTGTGGTCCAAAGGTGATGAAGATCATTAAATGTTCCTCCTTGGAAGGTTGGTGAAGATCTTGCGAGGTAGTGTAGTCGTTGAAGTTGAGCCTCTTATCGAAGATCATGCCAAGGTATGCTCGTGGAGGGTGTAGTCCAAAGACGATGACGATCTTGACATGGTCCTCAATGGGTGGATGAGGATGAGCTTGCGGAAGCGGTAGAGTGTAGATGAACTTGACGCATTGGTTGCACGCCGCTCCATAGATTGCGTTGTTGTTGATGCTCGTGTCGAAGTCCATGTACCTCATGGCGGTTGATGTGTAGTCGTGGTGATCATTGTCGTTGACACGCTTGTCGAACTCCAAGTGCATATTGACGAAGGGGATGTAGACGTGGTAGTCATTTTCGTTGACGCGCTTGTCGAACTCCAAGTACATCTTGATGTAGGGGACGTAGATGGAGAAGTCGTTGTCGTGGATGCGCATGTGGAACTCGAAGTACATCTTGACATGAGGTATGTATGCGTAGAAGTCGTTGATGTCGAAGTGCTTGTGACGCGCCGTGTAGATCTTGACTTGAGGAGTGTGGATGGAGAATGCCTTGTCGTAGAAGCTCTTGTCAATCTCCATGTGGATCATGATGAGCGGAATGTGCTCCTTCCAACTCTTCAAGTCGGTGTCGATGTTCATGCGTTGTGGAGAGCCTTGTATGTGGAGAAGTCCATGAGGTCGAGGATGCTTGATAGGGTCACCAAATCTCTGCAAAATAGACAACAAAGATGGAGAGAAAGTTGGTAAGCCGTTAGTGTCGATAAGCACACATGGGGTTTTGCTCTCAACTCTCATCTCACTATTGGTGGCTATCATGGCAATGCCTCTAGGAAAACTCATGCTTTTTTCACTCATGATGGGCTTGTGGCGATCACTCACGTGATGGTGGATCTCTCTCTCATCACTCATCTCACTAGAAGCTTGAGAGGGGACACTAGAAGGCTCCAAAGTCTTGGCACAAGAGGTGTGCGGGTTTCTCGAAGTCGTTGCATTGCTTGGAGTCGGTAGTGTCATAGCATGTGGCGAGGAGGACTCGAGCATCTCGTCTCTTGGATTGATCTCCAAGTGTGGAAAGGGTGACTTTCTTGGAAGAGGAGGTAGGGTCATGGCTTGTGTCGAAGAAGGATCCATCATCTCCGTGATGTGGTAATGTAAGCCATGCCTTGTAGCATCCTCAAATGGTCGATGATGATGATGATGATGACGATATCCTTGGCTAGCATGGTGGCTTGAGCGTGGCCTTGTGTAGTGCGGAATGAGTGGAGTGGAAGTCAAGGGGAGTGTGTCACCCAATTCGTCGTTACCTCCATCAATGATTGATGAGCCATTGACGCTGGCTCTAGAGAGGTTGCATCGTTGGTCCTTATCTTGAGGATAGGCTTGAAGAACTCGTGTCAACACTCGCGATGAATTCTCGTCCCCATTGCAATAGACGCTTTCGTCACCATTGGTCATGTCCAAGGAATTGAGAGCTAGTTGTTGCAAGGCATAGTATTGGCCTTCACTCATGTAGGCATGGTCACAATTTTGGTTGGCAACCATGATCATCTCGTTGGTAGCATTGGAAGCTCTCTTGCGGATGGTCGGAGTTGTCACTTGTGTCATTGGAGACGAAGAAGAAGAATGCCTTAGAGATGATGGCAAGGGATGAGCCTCTTTCACAATGTCACATGCATCAACGTCTTCATCATAGAGTGGTAGAGTGGTCTCCTCATGCATATGGTGATGTTGATCTTGTGTCATGGGAGGAATAGCTTCACACTATTGATGTTGGTGTTGCGCTTGTGGCGATGAGGGAAGCTCATGTTCTTGATCATGAAGGTCATAGTTCTTCCTCATGGAATGTCGCACATGATGTAGGTGTAGCGGTGATGATGAAGTGAATCTCGCCTCATGTGATGAAGAAGGAGGAGGATCATGACATATATGGCGATGTAGAGCTTGCTCATGTTCTTGATCATGACGTCCTTTGTCCTTCCTCAAAGTATGTCGCTCATGGAAGTTGAGGTTGGGTGTTGGTGGTGAAGTATCTCTTGCCTCTTGCCTCGAAGAAGTAGTGGTATCATAGTGTCCATGGCGAGGATGTTCTTGATCCTTGTCGAAGGCGGGGTGCGAATAGAAAGCACAATATCGGTGAAGATGAAGTGGAGGCTCCCATTCCTCATATGGATGATGACGCTCATGGTCCTTGCACCTTCTAAAATTGATGCAAACGGCGCTCAAGTCTTTGTCTTCGTGGCCTAGATGATGTGGTGCTTCATCCAATATGGGAGGAGAAGAATCATGGATGGCATCTCCATTTTCTTGATGTTGACGAGGTCGCTCATGTGGGTCCTCATCAAAAATAGGAAGTGAGAGGTCACTTGGAGCATCTTCACTTGCTTGTTGTTGACGTGGTCGCTCAAGAGGTTCCTCATCAAACATGGGAAATGAGAGATCATGAGTAGCATCCGCGCTTGGTTGTGGTCGAAGTGGGCGCTCAATGGGGGCTTCATCAAAGAGAGGAAGAGAAATGTCATGAGTAGCATGCCCACTTGGTTGTTGTCGATGTGGGAGCTCATTGGGGTCCTCATCAAAGATGGGAAATTAAGTAGCATGTAGAGCAATCCCACTTGATTGTTGTCGATGGTGGCGCTCAATGGGGTCTTCCTCGAAGATGGGGAAAGACAAGTCATAGGGAGCATTCGCACTCGCTTGATGTTGAGAAGTTCTCTCATTTGGGTCTTCATCAAAGATAGGCGGTGGAAGCTCATGTGGGTCATCCTTGTTGGTTTGGCGATGGCGGTCATGATGGAGAGGATGGCGCCGGTGGTCATGGTGGTGGAGTTGTGAGAGGCATTCACTAGAAGCCATGTCATGGTCACCTTCTTGATAATGGCCTTGGTCTTGGTGGTCATTGTGGTGGTGACACACATTTTGCCTTGGAAGCCTTGAATGTGGGCAAGCACCATCCACGAAGTCACGTAGACCATAGTCACGAGTCAAGCTTGGAGAAGGTGGGTGATGAAGAATATCCGGTCATAGAGGGTGATCTTGAAGAGGGTCACCACGGCCTTGTCGGTGTCGAGGTCGAGGTAGTGGTGATGGCGAGCGATGCTCAAACCAATGTCGTCGTGGAACTTGTGGTGGTAGATGCGGTGAGGTGGGTGTACCACTCTCTTCCATATGTCGATGATGATCATGGCGACGATCTTGGTGATGAGCTTGGTGATGATAGCTTGAAGTTTGTCGATGACGAAGCTTGCGGCGTTCCCGCACTTCATGTGTGGGATGACTCCGAAAGTTATTCGGATGCCTTGGCTTCTTGGCCTTCTCGCTTGATGGGGCCTCGATGATGTCCTTCTTGTGGCGCCGTCTTGATGTTGAAGGAGACAATCTTGACGTTGCCAACTTGTCGGATTTCTTGTCGTTGCACCATCTTGAGGTTGAAGGGATTTGTCTTGTGTATGCCTTGGCATTCTCCTTGAAGTTCCTTGGTGGTGAGCATGAACCATCAGACATGTGATGTATTGGCCACCGAAGCTTGGAGAGGAAATGCTTGTAGGTGAGCTCGTCCATGTCGGAGTCATTGTCGGTGTAGAACTCCGCCATGCTTGTGGATGCGTTGTCGGTGTAGTATGGCTCCATCTCGTCATCCAAGCTTGCGGTGTCATAGTTGTAGTAGTGGTTCATGTCGTTGTAGCTCATGGAGTCGAAGTTGGCATGGTCGTTGTGGTGCTCCTCCATGTCGATGATGCTTGGGGAGGAGTAGTCGGTGTAGATCTCGACGTCGTGGTCGTAGTGGTGGTGGTGATCCACCATGTCATGCTCGTAGTAGTGGTCATCCACGATGTCGTGCTCGTAGGAGTGGTCATCCACAACACCGTGCTCGTAGGAGTGGAGGTCCATGTCTAGCTCGTTGTAGTCGTAGTGGTCCATCATGGACTCGTCATGGTCATCATGGCCTCCATATGATCCGCTCTCGCTACACATGGTTAGTCACAAGCGCAAGTGTATATATAGAGTGTGAGGACCTAAGAGCTCAAACCTCACCTTTTAGCAAATGTTGGAAACTAGTGGACCATGCCAAGAGAAACCGATAACACAAAGAATGAAGTGACTTGAGTTCGAAAGGTCCCGAAAACACGCTCCAAAACACACACGGCTTATGGGTGGATGGCAATGGGCTAGAAATGTGGCGAGAAAACGACAAATCCAAAGAAAAGTATGTTGTAAAACATGGAGAAGAAACAAAGAAAAGTTAGCACGAAAACCAAACCTAGTGGAGGAAAATGATATGGTGGAAACTAAAAAAACACACACACACACACACACACACACAAATGATAAATGGGGTTAGTGCGGCCAATGGACGAGCGGAGACGAAATGTACCTATCGAAGACTAAGCTCAATGCCACACCAACGCAAGGAGGACGCTAGCTCAAACCGCAATTCAGTAGAGGCAACAAGATTCGCAATCTGGAAACCGGTCACTCTCTTCTCTCTCGCAACTCGAAGCTAGGCGTTCCTACAAATGATAGCAATTGGCATCGATCTTTGCTACTTTTGGCTCATTTTGCTTCTTTTGCTCTTTCTCCTCTTTTTTTTTTTTGATTTTTCGCTTTTTGATGATGATGATGCGGAGATGATTCCCAAATGCCAATGCCTACTCGAAGCTGTTCTCTCACAAGCGCAAACACTCGCACTCTCGGTGCCACAAATGCGATGCCAAGCGGTGTAAAAGAACTAGTCCGAATAGGTAAGGTACACAAAGGAATGGGTTAGTTCAAGCGGAAGCAAGTTATACCTATGCGGTGGATGATCTCGGACTTGCGGCTGGTGGATGTCGATGTCGTATGGATCCGATGATGTAGATGCGTAGGCGATGTCGATGGAGACGCGTAGGAACTTGCCTCACTCAAATCGAAGCAACGACGACAAAGAAAAACAAGATACAAAATCTGTCCAAGAATCGAAGAGCAGGATTTTTCTGAAATTTTTGCTCACTTTCGAAATTTCTCCCAAATCAAGAAAAAATTTGGACAAATTTGAGAAATGTGTCTGAATAGAAAGGTGGGGAATGGTTTTTGGAAACAAATCAATGAATCAAAACCACGAAAAACTCAACAAATCGAGTGATCGATCGAAATCCCTTTTGGCTATTTTTGGTCAAATTTTCGAATTTATGGTGGATAGAAGAAAAATTGGTGGTAGGGGAGGGGGTGGGGTGTCGGATTCGTGTCAATCTAGCTCTGGATACCATATGATGACGTGTTGACCTCTAAGTTCGCCTGATCTTCACGAATCGACAAGAACGAACGAAGAACGCACGAAGAACGCGATGAACACGATGAACACGAGAGGGGGAATCGAGGGGAAATCATGGACAAACGTGTGGAAACACAAAAAGGGGAAGATAACTCGTGAAGCCTACGAGGTATCGCAAACCCAAGTCAACAACACGCTAATTGAAACTGATTTCTCTCACCGGTCGGTCCACTGATCCAACAGAAGCCACAAGGGGAAGGTTGACAAGCACTACTAGAATCACAAGGTGAAAGAGTAGCTCCTTGGAGAGATCTTGATACGGTCCTAGATACACATCATAGGAGTAGCCTCGTAAGAGGAGTCACCTCACAAGAGGGATACAAGGGCATAGCTCGAAGTTCTCAAATCATCCCTCCACCCTAGATCTAGCCACCAGAGTCCCTTATATAGCCTAGGGGGGTCGGTGGGTGAAAATGGGGCCAAAACGGTGCATTTCCGCACAAAACAGGGGAGGCCGGCCTGGGAGGCCGGGGTGGGAGGCAGGTGCCCAGCCTGGGGGCAGCCGTCCTGGGGGCCGGCCTAAGGCCGAGGTGGAGGCCGGGGATCTCGGGCTGGTGCCCGGCCTGAGGAGAGCGTAGGCCGGTCTGAGGCCGGGGTGGGGAAGGGGGAGGCCGGCCTGCTCGGGTGGTTGGACGGCCTTGGGCCAAGGGAGGCCAGCCTGGCCGGGAGGTGAGGCTGGGAGCCCCCGTTTCCCTCCGTTCTTCCTCCTCAGAGCTCCGATCTTGATGCCTTCTTCACCCGCTTCCTTCCTAGATTCATGTGCACCTTCTTGGATGTGTTCTTCAGCATCTTGGGCACCATATTGGGTCTCCATGTGGTGATCCCACCTATGCATGTAGAGGGGTATTTCATGAGGTAGAGCACCGTTCACCAAGTCACCGGAAACATACGGAGATAGGAGTGAGTTCACCTTGTCGTGTATCGATGTTGTGCTTGGTTGAATACAGTGGGCTACATCAGGAGTGAGGTTGTCAATCTCACCGGTTTTGCTGAACACAAAGAGGTTAAACGTACCGTCTAGAATTTTTTTTTTGCAGTAGATGAAAGAGAACAATGATGGCAGGAGGAAAACAGTAGCAATAGTATGAAAACAGTGATGGCAATGGTTGTATTATCAGTATGAGGAAAATGGACTGGGGTCCATAGTTCACTAGAGGTGTCTCTCCCAAGACAGATAAATAGCATGTGTGGTGAACAAATTACAGCTGGGCAATTGACGGATATAAAGGTTGCACCGTAGTGCATATGCATGACATGATGATTACTATGTGATTCATGCGGGCATTACAACAAGATACATAGACCGTCACCCAACTGCATCTATGACTACTAATCCACCCTCAGAATGTCATCCGAGCAAACCTTGGGTATTAAGTTGCAAGCAACAGATAATCACAGTAAGAAAAGTGTGTAATGTAAACAATGTAAACATCATTGTTTTTTTCTTAATGGCAACATCATATCCTCGATCTGTCACGTTCTGTCACTCGAGCACAGATGCAAAGGAGGCATGAACCTACTATCGAGCATAAATACTCCCTCTTCGAGTCACTAGCATCTACTTGGTCAGAGCATCTACTAACAACGGAGAGCATGCAAGGAGGCATGAACCCACTATCGAGCATAAATACTCCCTCTGTGTGCGCAACGACTTTCTAAGACTTCTGGGCTTCAAATCGTCCAATTCCAAGAATATTTCCAGAACAGCTTTTCTGAAACTAAAGGAGGAAGAGGTCAAAGGTATCCCTCTCAAGCAACCCTGCAATTACGATACAAGAAGTCTCTTGTGTCCCCAACACACCTAATACAATTTTTAGTTGTATAGGTGCACTAGTTCGGCGAAAAGAGAGTGAAATACAAGTGATATGGATAATTATAAGTGACAATAGCAATCTGAAATAAAAATGGCAGCAAGCAAACATGTAGCAGAACAGGTTGTAAACGGTGTTTCAATGCTTAGAAACAAGGCCTAGGGATCCTACTTTCACTAGTGAACACTCTCAACAATGAAAACATAATTGAATGCATAAATATCTCTCTTCACTATGCTACACCAAACCACTCTCCGGTCAAATAACAAACACCAATTCATTGCGCAGGGCTGAAAAAAGCACTCCTCAAAGTCTCATTCCCATGTCTAGTTAACCCCACGCTGTCACTATGAGCTCCCTAGAAGGTACTAAACAAACACCACAATTTCATAGGATCTTCCAACACAAGATATAAATATCACGCTAAACCACACGGTGCACACACTGTCACCTTTACACCGAGAACAAAGTGTTTACGAAGATCTCATAACAAAACCACGTGTGTAGCATAACAGATGAAGAGTAACATCTACTTATCAACTAGATTACAAAGCTCATGATCACATAAAGATCACACCATGGGAGAGAGAGATGAAACACATAGCTACCGGTAGAGCCCTCAGCCCCGGGGGAGAACTACTCCCTCCTCATCATTGGAGACAGCGACGACGATGAAGATGGCGGTGGAGTCGATGGAGATGGCTCCGGGGGCACTTCCCGTCCCGGTAGGGTGCCAGAACAGAGATTTCTGTCCCCCGAAACTTGTCGGTGGCGGCGGCGAAGCTACGGATGTTTTTGGTGGAAAGGGTCGATTGTTCTAGGGTTTATGCATCGGGGAGTATATATGGGCGAAAGGGCGATGCCGGGGGGTGGCCAGGGGCCCACACCACCAAGCGGAGTATGTCTCTCTCTCCCACACAAAGAATGCTGGGTTCCAAACATATTTATTTCAGCAAGGAAAACAAAAGACAACAAAAGAAAATAAAACAAAAAACAGACATATGCTCCAAGTAAAATGCATATGATGTGACCGAATAAAAATATAGTTTCACTAGAAGTGACCTGATAAATTGTTGATGAAGAAGGGAATGCCTTGGGCATCCCCAATCTTAGACGCTTGAGTCTTCTTTGAATTTGCTGGGATGAACCACTGGGACATCCCCAAGCTTTGGCTTTTCTCTCTTCTTGATCACATTCTATCACCCTCTTCTCTTGGCCCTTGAAAACTTCCTTCACACCACACTCAATGTAATTCGCATTAGAGGCTTAGTGCACAATAAAAAAAATCACATGTTCTGCATGGACACAAGCATTATTAATACTTTTAAAACATTACCTACAGCCACTGATGTTTTATGGAGCAAAGATATCCAATCGACATAGTAAAAGAGAGAATGCATGTAAAAAGGCAGAATCTGTCAAAATCAGAACAGTCTGTAAAGATGAATTTTTTTGGGGCACTTATGTTGCTCAAATTGAAAAACAAAAATCTAGAATAACTTTTGGAAATAGCTGAGGATTAAGCACAAAACATTTCAGGTCATTTTGACCTTTCTATGACTTTAACTATGGACAGCAGAAATCTGTTTCATGCGAAGAAATCCAAATCTAACCTCAACTTTCACTAGAGACTTTACTTGGCACAACAAATGCGAGAAAAAAATATACAAAGGAGTTGCTACATAAGTAAACAACACCTTGACTCAAAGAAAACAGAGAAAAACAATACAAAAATAAAACCATGGGTAATCTCCCAAGAAGTGCTTTTCTTTAAAGCCTTTTAGCTAGGCATGATAATTTGAGAAGATGCTCTCATAAGGATAAGAGTTGAAAAATAAAAGAGAGCATCAAGAAGCATATACAAACCATGTTTATACCTAACACTCTTCCTATGCATAGGAGTATTGTAAGAAAAAAATCAATGGGGCACAAAGCTAGCATAAGAAGGCAAAACAACTGCAACTTCAAAACTTTTAACATAAAGAGAGGAGACTTAATATTATTAAGATATATGAAACCGTGTCTTCCTCTTTCATAATGACCATTGGGTCTTAAAGAAACCAGCATACAGAAGCAACACAAGAGGAAGCTCAAAACTTTCATCATAAAGAGAGGAAAGTTAATAACATGAAGATTTCCATAACCACATTTTCCTCTCTCAAAATAATTCTATGTAGCATCATGAATGGACTCAACAATATAGCTATCATAAAACATTCTTATCATGAGACACATGCATAAAAGAATTAATACTCTCCACATAAGCATAGTCATCTTAATAATAGTAGTGGGAGAAAATTCAACAAAATAGCTATCATTATTATTCTCATCACCATAATCATCAAATATATGAGGCATATTGTAATAATAATTAATTTTCTCCTCAATAGTAGGTCGACTGAAAATAGCATGTTCATCATTATAAACATCATGTATATAAGGCATATAATGATCACAATAAAATTTATCATCAATAGTAGGTGGAACTAGAATACCACAATCATCATAATCATCATACATCGGAGGCAAAGTATCATCAAAGTAAATTTTCTCCTCTAAAGCCGGGGAGATAAAAAAGATCATTTTTATAAAAACTAGCTTCCCCAAGTTTAGAATTTTCCATTGCATTAGAAACAATGGTGTTCAAAGAATTAATGCTAATAACATTGCTATCACTATTATGCAAGAAAACTTCTATACGTTTTTTAATTTTCTCTTCAAAAGCATCATGTCCTAATTCAAGATAAAGATTATAAAGGTCTCTCATATTTTTGTTCTTTTCCATTAAGCCTAAAGATAAAAACAAGGAACAAGTAAAAAATAAGCCTAACTAGTGAAAATAAAAAAAAGATATAATTGCAGAATCTAAAGGAGATAACTTTGAGCACTCACACAGGATGTGAGTACCTTTTAGTTCGCTCTGAAACGTTATTTGGTGATTTTCTCCGTTGTTAATTGTAGTTCATTACTTCCATGAAATTATTGTATGCATGTGAAATCTAAAATGCACTTGTATGAATGTCTCAGAACTTTGCTGGTGCTAGAATGCATTTAGTCCTAAATTTCTAATGAACCTTGCGCTGGTGCTACAATGCATTTAGTCATGTCTCTGAACCTTACTGTTTTGGCATGTCTACTAGATGTAACTGAAAGTGATACTTTTTTGTACGATCAACGGGCGGGTTTGCATACGATGGAGTGTGACTTCTTCGCAATCATACACGATGCTTCATCGGACAAACAGATAGAGTACTCAGTTTAGGTTTCATTTTGCTCAGTTTAAGTGTAATGATGTTTATGCCCTGCTCTATCCTCTACTGCAAGACGTTGCCTAAGAAGTTCGCAGAGTTGCTCGAGGACCGTAAACGCCATAAACTGAAGCTTCGTGAGGTTGGCAATCGGTGTACCACCACGTGGGACATGGATGGGTGGTTCAACAGCACTGGCCGCATGTTTCTTAAACACGGCTGGGAGTGTTTCGTTCGGACGTAGGGCCTGCAACGTGGCTATTTTCTGATCGGCAGCCACGACGGCCGCGATGTTCTCACAGTCAAGATGTTTGACCTGAGCATGTCCCGCATGCAATAGAATGGGACCTATAGTACAGGCACTATATCACCAAAATGTCAGTTCTTGGTGATCATACACGATGCTATAATATCTATGCACACTTCTATTCTTGTGGACAGTGTTGGGCCTCCAAGTGTAGAGGTTTGTAGAATAACGGCAAGTTTCCCTTAAGTGAACCACCCAAGGTTTATCGAACTCAGAGAGGTAGAGGTCAAAGGTATCCCTCTCAAGCAACCCTGCAATTACGATACAAGAAGTCCCTTGTGTCCCCAACACATCTAATACAATTGTGAGTTATATAGGTGAAGTAGTTCGGCAAAGAGATAGTGAAATACAGGTAATATGGATGATTATAGGTGATAATAGCAATCTAGAAAAAATGGCAGCAAGAAAACATGTATCATAACTGATTGTAAACGGTGTTTCAATGCTTAGAAACAAGGCCTAGGGATCATACTTTCACTAGTGGACACTCTCAACAATAATAACATAATTGAATGCATAAATATCATCTCTTCACTATGCTATTCCGAACCACTCTCCGGTCGGATAACAAACACCATTGATTGCGTAGGGCTATAAGATCACTCCTTAGAGTTCGCATAACCCCATCTAGGTAATCCCCATGCTATCACCATGAACCTAGACGGTTCCAAGCAAACACCACAATTTCATAGGGTCATCCAACACAAAATATAAATTCATGCCAAACCACACGGTGCACACACTGTCACCATTACACCATGATCAAAGTGTCTACGGAGATCTCATAATAAAACCACTTTAGTAGTATAATAGATAAAGAGTAACATCTACTTATTCAACTGGATTACAAAGCTCATGATCACATAAAGATCACACCATGGGAGAGAGATATGAAACACATAGCTACCGGTAGAGCCCTCAGCCCCAGGGGAGAACTACTCCCTCTTCATCATGGGAAATGGCAACGGCGATGAAGATGGCGGTGGAGTCGATGGATATGGCTCCAAGGGCACTTCCCTGTCCCGGTAGGGTGCCGGAACAGAGATTTCTGTCCCCCGAAACTTGTCGGTGGCGGCGACGGAGCTACAGAACTTTTCGTGGAAGGGGGCGATTCATTTAGGGTTTATGCATGAGGGGGAATATATATGCGAAAGGGCAATGTCAGTGGGCATCCAGGGGGCCCACACCACCCCTGGGCGCGGCCAGAGGGGGAACCGTGCCACCCTATGGTGTTGCCTCCTGTGGCCCCCCTCTGGGTCTCCTTTGGACTCCATTGATGCTCCGAGAATTCTAAGACTTCTGGATTTTGTTTCGTCCAATTCCGAGAATATTTCCAGAACAACTTTTCTGAAACTAAAAACAACAGAAAACAGGAATTGGCTCTGTGGCATCTTGTCAATAGGTTAGTTCCAGAAAATCCATAAAAATTACATAAAGTGTATAAGAAAAATGTAGCATATGGCAAGAAAACAACATGGAACATCAGAAATTATGGATACGTTTGAGACGTATCAAGCATCCCCAAGCTTAGTCCCTACTCGACCTCGAGTAGGTAAACGATAAAAACAAATAATTTCTGAGGTGACATGCTACCAACATAGACTTGATCATCATAATGTAAAGCGTGTAAACTAAGATCAAATGAGTAAAGGATTTGGTTTATAGTTGATCTAGAGTAATGTATAAACCATTAAGAATAACAAAGTAAAACTTTTTAACGATCAATACTAAAAACAATCAACTGTGCAAAGTATATTAAAGATGATTTAAGCTTCAAGAACAACAATATAATCATCCAACTCTCACAACAACTCTTGTTAGGATCAAGTCAAGCGACAACAATAGGCACATGGAAAAATCATCAAGCTATTTGGTGACTCAAAACAAGCAAGCGTTCTGTATTGGTTACCGGCACTAGGATGTTATGGCTAAAAGAACATTATGGGAGGTTTGGAAGGTCAATGGAAGAAAGTCTCACACAACTGAAAGTAATCAGTAGACAAGAGGAAGTCTTATAATCGAAGTTATGCAAGGAGTAGTGATTGCCACACAACGGATGCACATAGAGATATAAGTGTATGAAAGCTCTCGAAAGGAACTAGTGGGGGTGCATCCAACTTGCTTGCTCACGAAGACCTAGAGCACTTTTGAGGAGGCTCATCATTGGAATATACAAGCCAAGTTCTATAGCGTAAGGTCCCCACATAGTTATGCAAGTCATAAAATAAAAACTCTCTCCAAACTGAAGTACTGGTGCTAACCAAGCACGAGTGTGGAATAAATGATAGTAGTGGTGCCCCGCTCTCTTTATTATCTCTCTTTTGCCCTCTTTTTTTTCTTTTTTGGGATTTTTTTTAATAATATAACCTCACTGGTAGGGCCAACACTCAACTATACAATTAATCATCACACTTTTAGTACTCTTAACTGAAAATAAAATATCTCTGATGTATAAAACTAAATGCTCTTGCCGGTGTAGCAGTATGCAAAGTAACAATGGGACATGTAACAACTAACATAATGATGATGGATGTTGTATGGCAATATATCTTGGAATGGCTATGGAAAAGCCATGATAGGTAGGTATGGTAGCTGTTTTGAGGAAGATATTTTGGGCTTATGTGTAGGACAACAAAGTCCTCCCACTGGGTTTGGATGCACTGGCGAAGTTTGCACAAACTCTCAATGTGAGAATGGGCAACGCACAGTACCGAAGAGGCTAGCAAATATGGATGGTGGAAGTGCCAGAAAACCGTAACTTAGAACTCACAAGTTAAAAGATTACATCTAGAAATTGGATTATACAAGAAATAATGAAAATCACTCCAAGAGGGTCCTTGGCAGTGACAACTCACTCTTGGCTACCCCGACCGTAGCGCGTGATATGTCATAAACGTATCCATAATTTCTGTTGTTCCATGTTGTTTTCATGTCATATGCTACATGTTTCCTTTACACTTTATGCCATTTTTATCGGTTTCCTGGGACTAACCTATTGACAAGATGCCACAGAGTTAGTTCTTGTTTTCTGTTGTCTTTAGTTTCAGAAAAGTTGTTCTAGAAATATTCTCGGAATTGGATGATCCGAAGCCCGGAACTCTTAGAAAGTATATGCGCACACAGAGTCCAGAGGAGACCCGGAGGGGAGCCACAGGGCCCCACACCATGGGTGTCCGCGCCTAGGGGTGATGTGGCCCTGATACGTCTCTGGCGTATCTATAATTTCTGATGTTCCATGTTGATATTATGCCAATTTCTACATGTTTTCTCGCTTATTTATGTCATTTTTATCGATTTTCGGGGACTAACCTATTAACAAGATGCCAAGTTCCAGTTCCATGTTTTATGCTGTTTTTAGTTTCAGAAGAGTTGTTCTGGAAATATTCTCGGAATTGGACGATTCGAAAACCAGAAGTCTTAGAAGTCCCGGAAGCATCCAGAAGTCCTGAAGAGCCCCGGAGGGGGGCCATAGGGTGTCCACACCATGGGGTGGCGCGGATCCCCCCTGGCCGCTCCAGCTAGGGGTGTGGGCCCCCTGGCCACCTCCCGTCATCGCCCTTTCGCCCATATATACTCCCCGAGGCGTAAACCCTAAGGGAATCAACCTTTTCCACAAAATATATATGTAGCTCCGCCGCCGCCGACAAGTTTCGGGGGACAGATCTCTGTTCTGGCACCCTGCCGGGACGAGGAAGTGCCCCCGGAAGTCATCTCCATCAACTCCACCGCCACCCCCATCGCCGTTGTTGTCTCCTATGATGAGGAGGGAGTACTTCTCCCCCGAGGCCGAGGGCTCTACCGGTAGCTATGTGGTTCATCTCTCTCTCCATGGTGTGATCTTTATGTGATCATGAGCTTTGTAATCTAGTTGAATATGTAGATGGTTCTTCATCTGTTATGCTACTCAACTGGTTTTTTTATCTCCATAAACACTTTGATCACGGGGTAAAGGTGATAGTGTGTGCACCGTGTGGTTTAGCATGATATTTATATCTTGTGTTGGAAGATGAACCTATGAAATTGTGGCGTTTGTTTAGTACTAATTTATGGCGCTCGTATTCACATTGGGGTGCCCTAGAGAGGGAATATAGACTTGAGGAGTGATGTTAAAGCCCTACGCAATGATTAGTGTTCATTATTCGACCGGAGAGTGGTTCGGAGTAGCATAGTGAAGATATGATATTTATGCATTCAATTATGTTTTCATTGTTGAGAGTGTTCTCTAGTGAAAGTAGGAGCCCTAGGCCTTATTTCCAAGCATTGAAACTTTGTTTTCCGCTTGTTCTGCTACATGTTTGCTTGTTGTCATATCTATTTCAGATTGTTATTATCACTTATAATCATCCATACTGCTTGTATTTTACTCTCTCTTCGCCGAACTAGTGCACCTATATACCTAACAAGTATATTGGGTGTGTTGTATCTTGATTGCAGGGTTGCTTGAGAGGGATATCTTTGACCTCTACCTCCCTGAGTTCGATAAACCTTGGGTGATCCACTTAAGGGAAACTTGATGTTGTTCTACAAACCTCTGCACTTGGAGGCCCAACACTGTCTACAAGAATAGAAGCGTGCGTAGACATCAAGCTCTTTTTTGGCGCCATTGTCGGGGAGGTAAGGTAAAAGGTACTCACATCCTCGGGTGTGAGTGCTCGAACTTATTTCCTTTAGATTCTGCAACTATATCTTTTTGTTTCTTGTTTTCACTAGTTAGACTTATTTTTACTTGTTACTTGTTTTTATCTTTATGCTTAAATGGAAAACAACAAAAATATGAGAGAGCTTTATAATATAAATCTTGAGTTAGGACATGAAGTGTTTGAAGAGAAAATTAAAAACTTATGGAGCTTTATTTACATGCTAGTAGCAATGTTATTAGTATGAATTCTTTAAACGCCATTATTGCTAATGCTATGGAAAAGTCTAAGCTTGGGGAAGCTAGTTTTGATGAATATGATATTTTTAGTCCCCCAAGTTTTGAGGAGGAAATTTGCTTTGATGATACCTTGCCTCCAATATATGATGATTGTAATGATTGTGGTATTCTACTTCCACCTGTTTACAATGATGAATATGATATTTTCAGTCCACCTACTATTGAGGAGAAAATTAATTATTATTGCAAAATTCCTCCTAAATTTGATGTTTATGGTGATGAGAATAATAATGATAGCTATTTTGTCGAATTTTCTCCCACTACTATTAATAAGAATGACTATGCTTATGTGGAGAGTATTAATTCTTTTATGCATGTGGATCATGATAAGAATGTTTTATGTGATAGTTATATTGTTAATTTTATTCATGATGCTACTGAAAGTTATTATGAGAGAGGGAAACATGGTTTTATGCATCTCAACAATATTAAGTTTCCCCTCTTTATGTTGAAATTTTTGAAGTTGCACTTATTTTGTCTTCCTATGTTAGTCACTTTGTGCTTCGTTGACTTGTTTTTCTACAAGATTATTTATCATAGGGAGTGGGTCATACTTAAATGTGTTTTATATTTGCTTCTTGATTCTCTCTTATTGTTCTTCAACTCTTATTCTTATGTGAGCATCTTTTCAAAATCATTGTGCCTAACTGAAAGGCGTTAAAGAAAAGCGCTACCGGGAGACAATCCGTTTTATTTCTCCGTTTTCAACCAGTTTTCCTTTGTTTTATTTTGTGTGATTTGCACCTGGGTGTTGTCTATTTCCTTAGAAACCCCGTTGTATCTTTTATTTTGTGTTTTTCTTGAGCCAAGTAAAGCCTCTAGTGGAAAGTTGGAGTTGGTTTTCGGATTTATGTTGTCCGCGGTAAAACATCGTATAAAATCCTGGAAGATCAGAATGATCTGAAATGTTTTATGCTTATTACTCAGCTAATTCCAAAACTTTTCTTAGTCGACCAGTTTTTGATTTGAGCAACAGAAGATTTTCGAAAACAACCATCTTTACCTGCTGTCCTGTTTTGACAGATTTCTGTCAATAATTGCATTTGTATCTTAATCTCTTTCTTTTGGTATTCTTTTGAGAAAAAGAGCTTTAAAAGAAGTTGTGACAGTAGCTAATGTGTTTATGAGTGTTATTATTGTGTTGAAACTGAACCATGTGAATTTATTATTTCAATTGCACTAACGTTGCTAATTAAGATTGTGAGAATTTTGGTGTGAAGGAAGTTTTCAAGGGTCAAGAGAAGAGGATGATATGATGTGATCAAGAAGAGTGAAAATCCTAAGCTTGGGGGTGCCCCGGTGGTACATCCCAGCAAATTCCAAGAAGACTCAAGCATCTAATCTTGGGGATGCCCAAGGCATCCCCTTCTTCGTCAACGATTTATCAGGTCACTTCTAGTGAAACTATATTTTTATTCGGTCACATCTTATGTGCTTTACTTGGAGCGTATTTAATTTTTGTTTTCAGTTTGTTTGTTTTTCTTTGCTGTAATAAATGGTTGGATATTATCATACTTGTGTGGGAGAGATACACGCTCCATTTTCATAGCTTAGAACACTCTAGCTTTCATTCTTATTGTTCTGTGAGTGTTCACTTTTTGCTAGTACTGTGTTTAGCCTTTGTTTTCATGCATCTCTTATTCAGATATGTTAGTTTTAATAGTGTTATGTGAGTACTCTCATGATTGCTTGCTATATCATGTAGAGAGTTTTTATTGTCTCATATATGTGCTTGGTTGGGAATAGAAATGTTTATGTGGTAGTTGGTATAGTGGAAAATTCGCATGGTCTTGTAGATCACTAAACTGCTTCACTTGAATCACTGCTGTTGTTTTGAGATATTAATTTGCTTAATGGATGAACGGGAAGGACTAGTAAGTAGAAACTTTTAATGGTTGGTCTAAGAAACTTGAAACTGTGCCACACTTAAATTACCAGCTGATAGAAACAGTGGTATATGATTGCTACGAGTGATACATTTCTGATCAGCCTTTTGTTATGCGCTACGGTCGGGGTAACCAACAGTGACTTTTCACTGCCACTGACCCTCTTGGAGTGATTTGCACTTTGCCTTGTAAGATGATTTTCTTTCTGCAATCTTTTAACTTGTTAGTCTATGTTGCAATTCCTGGCACTTCCACCATCCATATTTTCTAGCCTCTTCAGTACTGTGCATTGCCCTTTCTCACATTGAGAGTTGGTGCAAACTTTGCCAGTGCATCCAAATCCCGTGGGAGGACTTTGTTCTCCTACAGATAAGCCCATATATTCTTCCTCAAAACAGCCGCCATACCTACCTAACATGTTATTTCCATAGCCATTCCGAGATATATTGTTGCACAACATCCACCTCCATTATGTTACTTGATCATGACCTTCATGGTTATTTATGCATACTGCTACACTTGCAGGAGCATGCGGTTAGAGACATCAGAGATATTTCTTTATGTGTTATGAATACTAAAAGTGTTATGATTCATTGTAATATAGGATGTTGCCCCTACCGGTGAGGATATATAAAAAAAATGAAAAAGGCCCAAAAAAAAAGGGCAAAGAGAGAATAAAGAGAGAGGGGGTGCATCACTATCCTTTATATACCACACTTGTGCTTCATGTTTAGCACCAATACTTCAGTTTGGAGAGAGTTTTCATATTATCATTCATTCATAACTATGTGGGGAACTTTACATTATAGAACTTGGCTTGTATATTTCAATGATGAGCCTCCTCAAATGAGCTCTAGGTCTTCGTGAGCAAGCAAGTTGGATGCACTCCCACTAGTTCCATTGGAGAGATTTCATACACTTATAGCTCTATGTGCATCCGTTGTGTGGCAATCCCTACTCCTTGCATAGCTTCGGTTGTAAGACTTTCTCTTGTCTAATGACCACTTTCAGCTTTGTGAGCCTTTCTTGCATTGACCTTCCAAACCCCCCATAATGTTCTCTTAGCCATAACATCCCGGTGCCAGCGACCAACGTAGAACACTTGTTTGTTTTTAGTGCGCAAAGAGTTTAAGATTCAAGCGTTGCATCGTGTGGAAAGCTTGACTTGATCCTAACAGGGGTTGTGAAGATCGTTTTACGTGCATGATATTGTTGTTCTTGAAAGCTTAAATCATCTCTAATAAACTTTGCGCGGTTGATAGTCTTTTAGTATTGATTCATTAAAAGTTTTGCTTCTTTCTTCTTATTTGTTTATGCATTACTAGTTGATATCAAATATAGATCACAACTTTAGCTCATTTGATCCTAGTTTACATACTCTACTTTACATATTATGATCAAGATTGTGTGGTAGCATGTGACCTCAGAAATTATTTTGTTTATCGTTTACCTACTCGAGGACGACTAGGAACTAAGCTTGGGGATGCTTGATACGTCTCCAACTTATCTATAATTTCTGATGTTCCATGTTGATATTATGCCAATTTCTACATGTTTTCTCCCTTATTTATGTTATTTTTATTGATTTTCCGGGACTAACCTATTAACAAGATGCCAAGTGCCAGTTCCCTGTTTTCTGCTGTTTTTAGTTTCAGAAAAGTTGTTCTCGAAATATTCTCGGAATTGGACGATTCGAAAACCAGAAGTCTTAGAAGTCCCGGAAGCTTCCAGAAGTCCCGAAGAGCCCCGTGGCCATGCCACCTAGGGGTGTGGGCCCCCTAGCCACCTCTCGGCATCGCCATTTCACCCATATATACTCCCCGAGGCGTAAACCTAAGGGAATCGACCTTTTCCACAAAATACATCCGTAGCTCCGCCGCCGCCGCCGACAAGTTTCGGGGGACATGAAGGGAATATGCTCGAGAGGCAATAATAAAGTGTTTATTATGTTATTCCTTGTTTATGATAGATGTTTATTTCTCATGCTAGAATTGTATTAACCGGAAACATTAATACATGTGAGATTAATAAACAAACCCAACGTTCCTAGTGAAGCCTCTCTTTTAACTAGCTCGTTGATTAATAGATGATCAAGGTTTCCTGATCATAGACATTGGATGTTGTTAATAACAGGGTCATGTCATTAGGAGAATGACGTGATGAACTTAGACCCTAACTAAGTATAACAATATGATCAAGTCATTTAATTTTGTTGTTATGTCTTACATTCGGAGTAACTTTGTTCCTTAGACCATGAGATCATGTTAATCACTAATACTGAAAGAATACTTTGATGACATCAAACGTCACACTGTAACAGGGTGACTATAAAGGTGGCATTAGGTATTCAGAAATTGTTAGTTGAAGCTCATGGATCAAGAATGGGATTTGTCCATCCAATATGACGGAGAGATATACTCAGGGTCCTCTCGGTGATATCACATCGACACCGCTTGCAAGCACGTGATATGATCACAAGGATGTTATATCACGGAAACGAGAAAAGAGTACTTGTCAGATAACGAGATCGAACAAGGTATGGTGGATACCGATGATCGGATCTCGGACAAGTAATATATCGACAAAGGGAAATCGTTACAACGTTGAAAGGTTCACACGATCACGAGAGTCATCGTTGAATATATAGGAGTCATCGCCGATCTCCAGATCCTGCTGTTGATTATTGATCGGAGAGGAGTCTCGATCATGTCTATATTATTCGCGAACCGTAGGGTGACACACTTAAGGTTTGATGAAGCGTTAGAGAGGATACGGAATACCGAATAATATTTTGGGCAGCTCCGAAAATTGTTTCGGGGAAAATTGAAATAGTTCAAGGGGTTTTTCGTCGAATGGTTGTTAATAGAATGAACAAATGATTCGAGGTGCTGCATGCAAATGTTTGTTAATGGAATTAACAAATATAAATAAAGAAATAAAAATGTTTTATTTATTTATTAAAGAAAAACCTTTGGATTTTCTAAGTGGAAAATTAAGGGAGCATGAGTGGGTGTGAGTGGGGCTTCCAATCACATGAAGAGAGGAAGAGGTGGGGGAACCCATGGCTGGACGCACCCCCCCCCCCCCTTGGGCTGCCTCCCCCTCCCCTATAAAAGGAGGGTGAGAGCTCCCTCTTCTTCACACACTTTCCCACTTCCTTTTCCCTCCACCCGCTGCTCCATTCCATGGTCTCCGGCTTGGCGAAGCCCTGACCGTGGGATTCTTCACCACCACCACGCCTTCGTGCTTCTGGAGTTCCGGGGGATCCTCTACTTCCACTACCCACTTGATCAAGGGAACGGAAGTCTTCATTGAGCTGAACGTGTGACCGATTACGGAGGCACCGCCGGATTGCGGTGCACTTCTTCTCGCTCGGGATCGGCGTGAGTACGACTACGCCAACAACGAGATTTTATCTCGTACCACTTTGAGTCTTCGAGGGTATGTTATCTCAATACTCTCTTTCTCCCTGTTGCCTTTCATCTCATAGATTAGATCTTGGCCATTCAGGTTTATCGCGCGTAGGAAAATTTTTGTTTTCTATGCAACGTACCCTTCTAGACAGATCTCTGTTCTGGCACCCTGCCGGGACGAGGAAGTGCCCCCGGAAGTCATCTCCATCGACTCCACCGCCATCTCCATCGCCGTTGCTGTCTCCTATGATGAGGAGGGAGTAGTTCTCCCCCGAGGCTCAGGGCTCTACCGGTAGCTATGTGGTTCATCTCTCTCCATGGTGTGATCTTTATGTTATCATGAGCTTTGTAATCTAGTTGAATATGTACATGGATCTTCATCTGTTATGCTACTCAAGTGGTTTTGTTATCCCCGTAAACACTTCGATCACGGGGTAAAGGTGATAGTGTGTGCACCGTCTGGTTTAGCATGATATTTATATCTTGTGTTGGAAGGTGAAACTATGAAATTGTGGCGTTTGTTTAGTACTAATTTATGGCGCTCGTAGTGACATTGGGGTGCCCTAGAGAGGGAATATAGACTTGAGGAGTGTTGTTAAAGCCCTACGCAATGATTAGTGTTCATTATTCGACCGGAGAGTGGTTCGGAGTAGCATAGTGAAGAGATGATATTTATGCATTCAATTATGTTTTCATTGTTGAGAGTGTCCTCTAGTGAAAGTAGGAGCCCTAGGCCTTATTTCCAAGCATTGAAACACCGTTTTCCGCCTGTTCTGCTACATGTTTGCTTGCTGCCATATTTATTTCAGATTGTTATTATCACTTATAATCATCCATACTGCTTGTATTTTACTCTCTCTTCGCCGAACTAGTGAACCTATATACCTGACAAGTATATTGGGTGTGTTGGGGACACAAGAGACTTCTTGTATCTTATTTGCAGGGTTGCTTGAGAGGGATATCTTTGACCTCTACCTCCCTGAGTTCGATAAACCTTGGGTGATCCACTTAAGGGAAACTTGCTGCTGTTCTACAAACCTCTGCACTTGGAGGCCCAAAACTGTCTACAAGAATAGAAGCGTGTGTAGACATCAGGCCCCACTGCTTGCCCACCGACATTGCCCTCTCGCCTATATATTGTCCCCGAAGGGTTAACCCTAAATATAGAGGCCTTGTCCATGAAAAACATCCACAGCTACCGCCATCGTCAACCCTAGTTCGGGAGGGTTCTGGAGCTCTCCCCGGCATGTGCATCGTCAACCTAAGTGCATATGCATGACATGATGATTACTATGTGATTCATGCGGGCATTACAACAAGATACATAGACCGTCATCCAAATGCATCTATGACTAATAATCCACCCTCAGAATGTCATCCGAGCAAACCTTGGGTATTAAGTTGAAAGCAACAGATAATCGCGGTAAGAAAAGTGTGTAATGTAAACAATGTAAACATCGTTGTTTTCTCCCTAATGACAACTACACATCCTCCATCCGTCACGTTTCTATCACTCGAGCACATATGGAAAGGAGGTATGAACCCACTATCGAGCATATATACTCCATCTTGGAGTTAGTAGCATCTACTTGGCCAAAGCATCTACTAACAACGAAGAGCATGCAATATCATAAATAACATACACATGAAAAGAACATGATATATTTATAATCATGATACATAGCATTCAATATTCATCGGATCCCAGCAAACACAACATATAGCATTACAATAAGATGATCCTTATCATCTAGGGCAGCTCACAAGATCTAAACATGAGACATAAAGGGGAGAGAACAACCATCTAGCTACTCCTATGGACCTGTGGACCAAGGATGAACTACTCACACATCATTTCGGAGGCGGGCATGGTGGTGTAGAGCCCTCCAGTGATGATTCCTCCTCCCGACAGGGTGTCGGGGAGAGCTCCAGAACCCTCCCGAACTAGGGTTGACGATGGCGACGGCTATGGATGTTTTTCATGGAAAAGGCCTCTGTATTTAGGGTTAGCCCTTCGGGGACAATATATAGGTGACAGGGCAACATCGGTGGGCTAGCAGTGGGGCCACATCACACCTGGGCACGGCCACCCATGGTGTGAGGCCCCTGTGGCTCCCCTCCGGGTGTCCTCCGGACTCCGTGTGCGCGACAACTTTCTAATACTTCCGGGTTTCGAATCATCCAATTCCGAGAATATTTCCAGAAGAACTTTTCTGAAACTAAAAACAGCAGAAAACAGGAACTGGCTCTGTGGCATCTTGTCAATAGGTTAGTCCTAGGAAATCGATAAAAATGACATAAAGTGTAAAGGAAACATGGATCATATGGCATGAAAACAACAAGGAACATTAGAAATTATGGATATGTTTATGACGTATCAACGTCCCCAAGCTTAGTTCCTACTCGTCCTCGAGTAGATAAACGATAAAAACAAATAATTTCTGAGGTGACATGCTACCAACATAAACTTGATCATCTAGATTGTAAAAGATTAAGTATAGCTGAGATCATAGAACTTATAACACATGCATGATAGATATAATTTTAACAATGAAACTTTTCAATCACCTTGCATCATGAAAAGTAACACAAATAAAAGATCATGAATAATAATGCACTTGAAAGTTATACGTTTGTTTCGAGCATAGAGAAAACATAGCAAAGTGTTTCGCTTGTCCTTAAGAATGGGGCAAACATAAATGCCAGGACACCTTCAAAGTTCAAGTGGATTACTAGAACAAATAATTTGAGAGAAAATAATAACACATCATGAATCAATTAATAATGTTTCTGGGACAAATGCACATTAAACTCAAAATGGCAACTATGCTCTCTCAATTGTGCATAAAGTTAGAAGATGGAGACTCAACATAAAAGTAAAAGAAAGGCCCTTCGAAGAGGGAAGCATGGATTAACTCATGTGCTAGAACTTTTTATTTTATTAAACAAAGGTATTGAAAACATTCTTTTAGAGAGGTGTATGATTGTGTCAACGAATGGTAAACAGAAAATACAATACGCCACAAGTCAACTAGACTTCAAAAGAGCGGCTCCCATTGAAGGACGCAACTGGGGTCAGAAGGTCATCCCTCTTTCTCTTTTGTTTACACAATTATGCTTTGACTGATAAATCAGGGGCAAGAATAGTGAAGAGAATTTAATAGTAACCAATTTTGGGGCTGGGCACCCCGCTGCCAGCTCTTCTATCATTTGGATAAGAGGATGAAGACACTAGTCCAGGTGTGTAAAGTTCAATCAAAAAGTGAGATAAAGATTCTCTATTTACGTCCTCATGAGCTAAAACAGGGACACAAAACAGGAATAATTTTGAAAGTTTTAAAGGTAGCACATGCAAAATTTACTTGGAGTGGCGGTTAAATACCACATGTAGGTAGGTATGGTGGACACATTTGGCAAAATTTGGTTTTTGGGAGTTGGATGGACGAGTAGAGCTCATACTCACTACAGGTGGAGGCTAGCAAAACACTGGGACAAAACCATTATTAATCAAAGCATAAAGGGTATTACAATTCAAAACCTTAATGATCATAGAGGATATAAGTGACTGGTTTGTAGTCATAAACATGGTGTAAGCATGCTTCAAGTCAACCAAATAAAGCATTCGAAGGAGAACACCACAAGTTCATGCTTCAATATGACAAAAACAACTCATGATTCTTTCAATGGCACATTAAGCACTCTCAGCTATTTGAGACAAGTCATGCTACAATAACAACTACTAAAAATAGAATTAAAATAACATCTAGCATGACATGAAAAAGTCTAGCCACAGTCTATACAATCTTCTATTTGCACCATTATAAGCACAAAAATTGTACTACTGCTTTCCAACACCAAGCATTTTATACTAAACAAAAACTCTCCAAGAGATAAAGTAATTAAACAAGCGAGTACTAACACAAATCTACTAAAACTAACAACTCTTAATAAGACATGCATGAAAAACAAGAGCTGAAAGGGAATTTTGCAGCAACAAGACGAAAAACTAAGAATACGAGCATAACGAGTATTCATATGAAAAAACAGAGCGTGTCTCTCTCCCACACAGAGAATGCTAGGTTCCAAAAATATTATTGCAGCAAGGAAAACAAAATAAAAGCAACACAAAATAAAACAAAAACAAACAAACGCTCCAAGTAAAATTCATATGATGTGACCGAATAAAAATATAGTTTCACTAGCAGTGACATGATAAATTGTTGATGAAGAAGGGGTTGCCTTGGGATTCCCAAGCTTATACGCTTGAGTCTCCTTAGAATTTTTTGGGATGAACCACGGAGGCATCTCCAAGATTTGGCTTTGCACTCTTCTTGATCACATTATATCACTCTCTTCTCTTGACCCTTGAAAACTTCCATCACACCACACTCAGTGTAAATCGCATTAGAGGGTTAGTGCACAATTAAAAATTCACATGTTCGGCAAGGACACAAGAATTATTGATACTTTAAACATTAGCTACAGCAACTGATGTTTCGTGGAGCAAAGAAATCCACTGTACATAGTAAAAGAGAGAATGCAAGCAAGATGGCAGAATCTGTCAAAACCAGAACAATCTGGGAAGACGAATTTTTTCGGGGAACTTAAGTTTCTCAAACGTAAAAATTTAAGGCATGAAAAAGTTTCAGAATTATCTGAGGAATAAGCACAATTTTTTTCAGATCATTTTGATCTTTCTGTGAATTGTGCGATTTTTTACGGTGGACGGCAAAGTTTTGTTTCCTGCGCAGAAATCCAAAACCAACTTCAACTTTCGCTATAAACTTTACTTAGCACAACTAATACATAAAAAAATAAAGATACAAGGGAGTTGCTAAAGAAGTATACAACCCCTTGACTCAAAGAAAACATAAAAAACAAAGCAAAAAATAAAACCATGGGTTATCTCCCAAGAAGTGTTTTTTCTTTAACGCCTTTTAGCTAGGCCCAAAAAAATAGAATCAAGTGTTTTCAAGTGAAGAAGCATCCAAATTGTAATTTGTTCAAATAATAGAATCAAAAGTAAATTTCATTCTCTTCCTATCAAAGTGTTCCATACCTTTCTTGAGTGGGAATTGATACTTAATAGCCCCCTCTTTCATATCAATAACAGCACCAACAGTTCTAAGAAAAGATCTTCCCAAAACAATAGGACAAGAAGCATTGCATTCAATATTCATAACAACAAAATCAATGGGGACAAGGTTACTATTAACCATAATAAGAACATTATCAACTCTCCCTAAAGGTTTCTTTCTAACATTATCAATAAGACGAGATCCAAATAACAGTGCTCCAAAGGTGGCAAATCAAGCATATCATAAAGTTTCTTAGGCATAACAGAGATACTAGCACCAAGATCACATAGAGCATTACAATAAAAATCATTCACCTTCATTTTAATGATGGGTTCCAAACATCATTTAACTTCCTAGGGATAGAGACTTCACATCTTAATTCATCTTCTCTAATTTGTATCAGAGCTTTTGTAATATGTTTTGTGAAAGCCATATTCATAGCACTAGCGTTAGGACAACTAGAAAGCTTTTGTAGGAACTTAATTATTTTGGATAAGTTGCAATCATTAAAGTCAAGATCATTTTTATCAATGGTAATGGGACCATTGTCTCCCATGTTTCGAAAAAATTCAGCACTTTTATCAAGAACATTTTTAGTGGTTTCAGGCAATTTTACACTTTTAGGTGCACTAGTTCGGCGAAAAGAGAGTGAAATACAAGTGATATGGATAATTATAAGTTACAATAGCAATCTGAAATAAAAATGGCAGCAAGCAAACATGTAGCAGAACAGGTTGTAAACAGTGTTTCAATGCTTAGAAACAAGGCCTAGGGATCCTACTTTCATTAGTGGACACTCTCAACAATGAAAACATAATTGAATGCATAAATATCTCTCTTCACTATGCTACTCCGAACCACTCTCCGGTCGAATAACAAACACCAATTCATTGCGTAGGGCTGCAAAAGGCACTCCTCAAAGTCTCATTCCCATGTCTAGTTAACCCCACGCTGTCACTATGAGCTCCCTAGAAGGTACTAGACAAACACCACAATTTCATAGGATCATTTAACACAAGATATAAATATCATGCTAAACCACACGGTGCACACACTGTCACCTTTACACCGTGATCAAAGTGTTTACGGAGATCTCATAACAAAACCACTTGAGTAGCATAACAGATGAAGAGTAACATCTACTTATCAACTAGATTACAAAGCTCACGATCACATAAAGATCACACCATGGGAGAGAGAGATGAAACACATAGCTACCGGTAGAGTCGTCAGCTCCGGGGGAAAACTACTCCCTCCTCATCATAGGAGACAACAACGACGATGAAGATGGCAGTGGATTCGATGGAGATGGCTCTAGGGGCACTTCCCATCCCGGCAGGGTGCCAGAACAGATATTTCTGTCCCCCGAAACTTGTCGGCGGCGCCGGTGGAGCTACGGATGTTTTTGGTGGAAATGAGTCGATTGGGGAGTATATATGGGCGAAAGGGCGATACCGGGGGTGGCCAGGGGGCCCACACCACCAAGCGGAGCATGTCTCTCTCTCCCACACAAAGAGTGTTGGGTTCCAAACATATTTATTTCAGAAAGGAAAACAAAAGAAAACGAAAGAAAATAAAACAAAAAACAGACATATACTCCAAGTAAAACGCATATGATGTAACCGAATAAAAATATAATTTCACTAGAAATGACTTGATAAATTGTTGATGAAGAAGGGCATGCCTTGGGCATCCCCAAGCTTAGACGCTTGATTCTTCTTTGAATTTGCTGGGATGAACCACGGGGACATCCCCAAGCTTTGGCTTTTCTCTCTTCTTGATCACATTCTATCACCCTCTTCTCTTGGCCCTTGAAAACTTCCTTCACCCCTCACTCAATGTAATTCGCATTAGAGGGTTAGTGCACAATAAAAAAAATCACATGTTTTGCATGGACACAAGCATTATTAATACTTTTTAAACATTACATACATCCACTGATGTTTTGTGGAGCAAAGATATCCAGTCGACATAGTAAAACAGAGAATGCAAGTAAAAAGGCAGAATCTGTCAAAATCAGAACAGTCTGTAAAGAAGAATTGTTTTGGGGCTCTTACGTTGCTCAAATTGAAAAACGCAAAGGTAGAAAACCTTTTGTAAACAGCTGAGGATTAAGCACAAAAATTTCCAGGTCATTTTGATCTTTATATGAATTTAACGGTGGATAGCAGAAATCTGTTTCCTGCGAAGAAATCCAAATCTAACCTCAACTTTCACTAGACACTTTACTTGGCACAACAAATGCGAGAAAATAAAGATACAAAGGAGTTGCTACATAAGTAAACAACACCTTGAATCAAAGAAAACAGAGAAAAACAAAACAAAAATAAAACCATGGGTTATCTCCCAAGAAGTGATTTTCTTTAAAGCCTTTTAGCTAGGCATGATAATTTGAGAAGATGCTCACATAAGGATAAGAGTTGAAAAATAAAAGAGAGCATCAAGAAGCATATATAAACCAAGTTTATACCTAACACTCTTCCTATGCATAGGAGTATTGTAAGAAAACAAATCAATGGAGCACAAATCTAGCATAAGAAGGCAAAGCAAGTGCAACTTCAAAACTTATAACATAAAGAGAGGAGACTTAATATTATTGAGATATTTGAAACCGTGTCTTCCTCTTTCATAATGACCACTGGGTCTTAAAGAAACCAACATATAGAAGCAACACAAGAGAAAGCTCAAAACTTTCATCTTAAAGAGAGGAAATTTAATAACATGAAGATTTCCATAACCACATTTTCCTCTCTCCAAATAATTCTATGTAGCATCATGAATGGACTCAACAATATAGCTATCACATAAAACATTCTTATCATGAGCCACATGCATAAAAGAATTAATACTCTCCACATAAGCATAGTCATTCTTATTAATAGTAGTGGGAGCAAATTCAACAAAATAGCTATCACTATTATTCGCATCACCATAATCATCAAATAAATGAGGCATATTGTAATAATAATTAATTTTCTCCTCAATAGTAGGTCGACTGAAAATAGCATGTTCATCGTTACAAACATCATGTATATAAGGCATATCATGATCACAATAAAATTTATCATCAATAGTAGGTGGAACTAGAATACCACAATCATCATACACTGGAGGCAAAGTATCATCAAAGTAAATTTTCTCCTCTAAATCCGGATAACTAAAAAGATCATTTTTATAAAAACTAGCTTCCCTAATCTTATACTTTTCCATAGCATTAGAAACAATGGTGTTCAAACAATTAATGCTAATAACATTGCTATCACTATTATGCAAGCAAACTTCCATAAGTTTTTTAATTTTCTCTTCAAAAGCATCATGTCATAATTCAAGATAAAGATTACAAAGGTCTCTCATATTTTTGTTGTTTTACATTAAGCCTAAAGATAAAAACAAGGAACAAGTAAAAAATAAGACTAACTAGTGAAAATAAAAACAAGAAACAAAAATATATAATTGCAGAATCTAAAGGAAATTACTTCGAGCACTCACACAGGATGTGAGTACATTTTACCTTACCTCCCCGGCAAAAGCACCAGAAAAGAGCTTCTATTCTTGTAGACAGTGTCGGGCCTCCAAGTGCAGAGGTTTCTAGAACAGCATCAAGTTTCCCTTAAGTGGATCACCCAAGGTTTATCGAACTCAGGGAGGTAGAGGTCAAAGGTATCACTCTCAAGCAACCCTGCAATTATGATACAAGAAGTCTCTTGTGTCCCCAATACACCTAATACAATTGCCAGTTGTATAGGTGCACTAGTTCGGAGGAGATAGTGAAATACAAGTAATATGGATGATTATAAGTGATAACATCAATCTGAAATAAAAATGGCAGCAAGCAAACATGTAGGAGAACTGATTGCAAACGGTGTTTCAATGCTTAGAAACAAGGCCTAGGGATCATACTTTCACTAGTGGACACTCTCAACAATAATAACATAATTGAATGCATAAATATCATCTCTTCACTATGCTACTCCGAACCACTCTTCGGCCGGATAACAAACACCAATCATTGCGTAGGGCTATAAGAGCACTCCTTAGAGTTCACATATCCCCATCTAGGTAACTCCCATGATATCACCATGAGACCTAGATGGTTCCAAACAAACACCACAATTTCATAGGGTCATCCAACACAAAATATAAAATCATGCTAAACCACACGGTGCACACACTGTCACCATTACACCGTGATAAAAGTTTCTACGGATATCTCAGAACAAAATCACTTGAGTAGCATAATAGATAAAGAGTAACATCTACTTATTCAACTAGATTATAAAGCTCATGATCACATAAAGATCACACCATGGGAGAAAGAGATGAAACACATAGCTACCGGTAGAGTCCTCAGCCCTGGGGGAGACCTACTCCCTCCTCATCATGGGAGACAACAACACCAATGAAGATGGCGGTGGAGTCGACGGAGATGGCTCCGGGAGCACTTCCCCGTCCCGGCAGGATGCTGGAACAGAGATTTTTGTCCCAAACTTGTCGGCGGCGGCGGAGCTACGGAACTTTTGTGAAAGGGGGCCGATTTATTTAGGGTTTATGCATCAGGGGGAATATATAGGCCAAAGGGCGATGTCGGTGGGAAGCGAGGGGGGCCACACCACCCCTGGGCATGGCCAGAGGGGGAAGCGTGTCCCCCTATGGTGTAGCCTCTCGGTGGCCCCCTCCGGGTCTCCTTTGGACTCCGTTGACGCTCCGGGAATTCTAAGACTTCCGGGTTTTGTTTCGTCCAATTCCGAGAATATTTCCAGAACAACTTTTCTGAAACTAAAAACAGCAGAAAGCAGGAACTGGCTCTATGGCATCTTGTCAATAGGTTAGTTCAAAAAATCCATTAAAATGACATAAAATGTATAAGAAACATGTAGCATATGGCAAGAAAAAAACAACATGGAACATACGAAATTATGGACACGTTTGAGACGTATCATGCTCCATCGAACAAACTGGTACACTTCATCGACCCACACCACCACTTCAGTTATTTAGTCCTCCATCACTTATGGGTTGTAGTAGCTCAAATGATCTTGGTACATATGTTCACTGGATATGGCAAATTTGATCTCCCACTGAATGTTTATATTTTTTGTTAATGTGCCAAACAACCTGATTCCTAAACTTTGATCCAGTAGAACTGATTACTGGGTACTCTTTGTTTACATTTTTATTGTGCTGATTCGACATCAAACAGTAACCTTTTTCTTGTAAGGCCTCTTTTCCATCTATTTAACCTTGATATTGTTGCAGATGCTTCCTAAGAAGTTCACGGAGTTGCTGAAGGTTTGTGAACCCTGTGAACAGAAGCTGCATGAAGCAGACGTTTCGAGTAGCAGCCCGTGGGACAAGGATGTGTTGGTCAATGCAGTTGGATGCATTTTCCTCAAGGGCGGCTGGGAGCAGTTTGCCCAATATTACTGCTTGCGGTATGGCAGTTCCCTCCAATTTAGTTTGGACGGTGACGCCTTTCTCACTGTCAAGGTGTTCAATCTATACATGTGCCGCAGACACTACTACTACGACCACGACGCCCGTACAAGAAATGACACCGGCCCAGATCTCAGGACTGATGAGGAGTCCACCGATGAGGAGTCCATGGATGAGGATGACCCATTTGAGCCTTTCATCATCGTCTCCCAGAGATTTGTTCTTGATGACCATGAGTAGGACCACATCCGTGAGCTTCTACCCCCCAAAGATGAGTACATTGGAGTGCCATATGTGAATCATTTGACGAGGACAAATTTAGCCAGATATGAGATGGTACGTATGGTTCTAATACTTATTTTTGTCTTTCATCCACACGCTTACAATCAAGAAACTACCTCAGTCCGTAGCGGACAACACTGGCATTTTTTTCTTAGGGCCATGCTGAGCTACGCCTCAGAGCGTCAGAGGCGTCCACCACCGTTCCATACAACACAGGAAGTGACGACCGCATTATGTTTGGAAGGAATGCATGGCCGAAGTTCCTTGAAGGAAAACGTTTAAAGGAAATGCATGGTCGTGAAGATTGTGATGCAGATGGTGTTGCCCTGGACAGTAATTATCGTAGTGGAAACACTGATGTGCTTGAATACATTGATCACCAAAAATCTATGCAGTGATGTGTTTGAGTACATTGATCACCAAAACCCCGTGATGTCTGTTTCTGCAATTAAGATTATTGGTATTCTCTATTTTTTTCAGTGGCAATTTGACGTTTCCATAAATTAATAACGCGGTGGCAGCTAATTAGATGTATGACATAATTGTTCAGTGGCATTACATGACGCATGTGAGACTTCCACCTGTTTTCACCCCTAGTTAAGAGGTTCTAGGCCTTTCAGACAATTTTCCGGCCTTTTTATTCACCTACAATTTTCTGGCTATGGTACCATATGTGGGCACACTTACATTAGTTGCACACTCACCAAAAGCTTGTAGCCTTCATTGCACTACATTAGTTACATTGCTCCCGAATAGGCCACGGTAGGCGACGAGCGGCCCATGATCAATGGCATTCAGAAATAATCTCAGTTATCTATTTCATATCTCCGAATTAATAAGTAGTGGTTCAATTTCATGTCACTCATTCATGCTTCTTCCACTGCCACTATTTGTTCCTTCCACCCTAATCATCAAACACAAAAAAATATTAATGTTTGCAATCATATATATTTCATATATTGCTTAGAAATATAATTTTTAAAATTTATTTCATTTTTCTAAACGTTCAAAAAACATTCAACAAATAATTACGTTCCCACCATTGTAGTTTTCACCAAAAATTTAAAATCTCCCGCCAAAAGGCCAGTCTCAGCGATTTGTTTTGTTACCACCAAAAACGAAAAGCATTCTTTTAACCTTCCCGCTACACTCTTTTCATAACTATCCATCACTGCCAATCTAAGCGTAATCATCGTGGCTAGGTTGCAATCGGATCTGAGCTCCCTCATCGTCCTCACGGCGACATGACGACGTCGACACCGGAGTCAGCTCAACGTCAATTCTCTCAGGTTATTTCTTTCTTCTCTGCTTGTCGTCCGTAAAGATGTGTAGCGTACCGATACTTTTCTACCCTAGAATTACATGCTGGCGGCATCGATCCTTGCCATGTTAGGCACCAACGAAAATGTTGATGAAAGCACGATATCCATGACGCACCTCCCGCATCCGCCCTATTTGTCCATTGCATGGTTCGGCAAGAGGGGAGCAGCGTGGGGTAGTTTTCCTTGGTCGGCTACCCCATGGCAGTGATCTCGCCTTTTCTTCTATTTTCTCGAAATTGGTTTTTTCTGATATGTTCTTCTGCATGTTATTCTCTGTTGTTCCTCTGCTCCAAGCGTAAATCCGATTATGAACGTCACTTGGTTGATCATAGGTTTATCTAGAGTTCATGTGTGGTTTGATTTTGTTGTTCTATGCACCATCATAGTGAAGATATGAGACTCATTATCCATGTGAAAAATGCCTCTATCAATTTTCAGCATGTTGTTCCTCTGTTGATCATTTGCAAACATGTTTTTATTATTGTGGATCCAACTGCGACTCAATGATAAATACATACGTCATTTCACAAACTATTATTTCATTTACATAGCCATCTAAATATTCTTTTACTTCCATCTAAATGATCTGCGAGTTGACTGATTATTTTGGTACTCTTTTTTTACTTCCATCTAACTGTAGACCCGCGAAGAGATTTGGAATGTTACATGTACTATGAAGATGAGGATAAAAAAAATACAAATCTATGGAAGCAACAATCGAGAGGGTCGAATTCTGCTATCATGAATTGATCAATAGGATTGAAGGTGTTGGCTTCAATGCCACGCTTCATTTCCTCTACTACAGGATAAAAAATACCCATAGCAGAGGACAACTTGCTCCCATCGAGCATGAATCTGAAGTGGGGAAAATTATATCCCTGCACAATAATGAGAAGAGGATCCAACTGTATGTGTATAGGGAGAAGCCCAACATTGATATTGCAACACCAGGGTCTCAGAATGATGATGAAAGTGGATCCACCAGAAACAAGCGAGCGTAGTCTGAGGTTATCCTTTCATCCCAAATCTCCAACATACATCACCTTCAACAAAGATTTTAATACATATTTTCCCGGTCACATTTGTATGCATGCTTTAACTAATCAACAATTTGGATAGACATGCAGTTAGGGATGCAACAGCTAAGGACCAAGCTTCAAACGAAACAGAAGATACAGATTACTCCTTTACGAATGGTACACAAGTACATAAATGTTTAATCCTTTTTTGAATTGTGCATATTGCTAATGCTATGTCCCTTTATTGTTTACATGTTCAGTAAAGAAAGGATCTGTTACAATGACAAGGATAGACAGTTTACAAGTTTACAAAAGAAAACATGAAAAACACAAATCTCGTAATTTATGTTTGACATTTAAGATTTATCTAACAGTTGCTATAATGCAAAAAAAAACATGGATTGCTTAATTACTACAAATGTTTACCCTGCTACAGGAACTGAAAAACAATCTAACACTCCACTCTCTGAATCTGACACGTGTCCCTTACTCCCTGGTCATCCCATGCTCGCTAGCGCCGTCCGCAACTACAGGATGGTACTAGATTTTTTTTTACATTCGTGTCCCCATTTCTTACAATCTACTACACAATAATATAATTCTTTGTGTATGTTTTGGGCAGTAGTCTCTCACGGACCCAAGAAGAAAGGGCGAGGTGTAGTAAAAGGTTATAAAGCAACTAAGAAGCATTTTTCCAATGGATCTGCAAAGCTAAATATTGCATTCTCTGATAAATTGGGCGGCGCAGTAGGAATGAACTACAGTTCATTCAAGGATGACGTGGTTATCATAATGAAAAGAAGATTACCACTTATTGAAGTGAGGAGATGGTCGGACATTCACCGTGATATCCATCGACTACTAGTTGCCGATATGTTGGTGTGTACAACCTTTCTCACATGCGATGTCTTATTTTTTCGTCCATAATGCACTACTAAAGTCTATCCTTTTATTGTACGCATTACATGACAGATATTATTTGGAAGATACACTAGAAACAGGAGAAAAAATTCTAAAAACTGCGAAAGAGCGATACAGAGGCTGGCGAGCATATCTAAGCTGCACTTACAAGGTATACAAAATAGATGATGCTAGACTGTCAAATTTACCAGAAGACATGCAACCGGACGAGCGGGAATGGATGACTGAGTACTTTGGGACTGATCAGAAATTCCAGGTTACCTCTATGCCCACAGTTCTATCATGAAATGATTTCCTGACTCATTTTTATCACTCAATGTGTAGAAACTCAGCCAAAAGAATTCGGATAACCATAAGAAACTCAAGACAAGACACATAGATGGATCAACACAAGACAAGACTTGGCGGAATTCAGTCGGGAGCAGACCATGTTTGGTGCGGAGACCGTCCTCGCACTGTAGAGGGGGTGACTTCGAAGGGGCACTTCGCGGTCCTCCCAAGAACTCAAGCGGGCTAGATCTAGATCTCTGTCCTTATGCTAAACTTTCTACCAAACTAGCTCAATAACTCTTGGATATGCTCAAAGCCCGGGCGCGGGCTGCTCAATGTGCTGAAGGAGCTCACCAGGAGGATGCCCAGGAGTAGTTTTGTCTTCCTATTGTTGTAACTTTTGCAGTAGCAGTCCTTTAGTGCAAAAACCACTTTAATTTGTAATGAACTTGTTTTGCTGGAGATGAATGAAGTGTCCTTGGTCATGTTAGTCTTGTTGTATTTTCTTTTGAACGTTCCTCCCAATGGGAGTAGCTCCCGAGTGCGAGGCAGTAGGATGCTGCCAAGCACTCAAGTTGTTGAGCTACTCAAGTCTTGACGATCTCCTCCCCTTTTCTCAGGTACGAGCGGATGCTGATTCCTCGACTGAGGTAGGTGGAAGTACTCAAGTGCCATCTTCTGGGTCTGTTGGGGCTCATTCTCTTACCGATTTCTCCCAAGTAAACTCCGTAGATGATTTAGTGCGGTTCCTGCGCACTATGATTTTGAGCAAAGATGGGTTCTCAAAAGTGTGAAGGTTGAGGTCTACGTAGATGATGTTGATTATGCTTCTCCATCCATAAATACTCGACCGAGGTCGTAGCACCCGATTTGGGCTTTGAGTACTAGCATGGATTTTTCGGGGTAGGGGACTCGAGGCAGGTGATCGGTCCTGGAGAATGTGATGATTGCATCTAAAAAATTTAGGAATTCGGGTGTTGCGGGGGGTGATGTATCGGCCAGGTTCACCTGCCTGACGACGAGTTTATGACTCCTCTTGGCTGATTCACCTTTCTGTATCATGTACATCTTTCTTTTTTACTCCGGGTACCTATCCTTGTATGGGTAACCCATCATGTATTGGTGCTGCACTGCTGCGGCCTACTGGGATCTGTGTGCTGGTGGTGATGGAAGTGGTGGCGGGGTGGACCACCTATTACCAATGGGGGTGGTGGTGGCGCACACACTGCTAACGCTCCTGGCACAACGGGAAACCTGCTTGTTGTGCTTCTTTCTGCTTCTCTATGATGCTTCCATGAGGAGATGGAACTTGCGACAGTATTTTAGCTTGTGACTTGATCTGCGGACGCCATTTTCATCCTCGTACATGTGGTTTGGACAAGTTCCCTCGAGTTGCTGCTCGATTGACATGGGTGGTAGTCCGTCAGCACAGATATTTCATGGTTGCCACTCTCGCTTATGTTCTTGGCGCGCTCGTGTTCTGGCTCGCGTGCTGGTTCATGTGCTTGCCTGCGGTAGTTGTTGCTGCGACTCCTCGGGAATTCTGCAGCTACCATCTCGGTCTCCATCTCATCATAGCCGCAATTTTTGCGCTTCCTTCTTCGTCCTCCGTTGTGGATGTATCTTTTGCCATCGTCATTTGCGTACGAGACGTCCATGTTATCGTCTTTGGGTGAGGGTGAGGAGCGTCGTGCGCTGCCTCCTCGCCCTTAGCCCAGGTGTTGGATATCTCCACGAGGTCGCTCACTGTTTTGACCCGTACTCGTCCAATGTACTCTTTTAGATCCACTCGACGGAGTCCATTTTTGAAGCTGCCTACCTCCATTTTATCGGAGATGTCCTCCGTGCTATTTTTTAGTGTTGTCCATCGTTGTATGTATACGCGGATATTTTCATCTGCTCGTTGCCTACACGTTGTTAACCGGCAGAATGTTACTGGTCGTTTGCAGGTGGGCCTGAAACTTTGGATGAAATCATACTCGAAGTCTTCCCAGCAACTATAGCTATTTTTGGGTCGGCTCTTCAGCCAATTCCTTGCGGCTCCCATGAGTTGCAGTTGTATGTACTGCATTGTTGTTCTTCGGCTTCCCATTTGGAGCCTTACGGCGGTTAGGTAGTCATCCAACCAAGCTTCGGATTCCTGGACACCATCGTATTTTGAGGTCTCAGCTGTCAACTTAAACCGCTTTGGGTTCTTGGCCTGGCGAATCTCGCGGGTGAAACAGGGTGGTCCACAGAGTTCTTCCTCGTCTGAGTCGGGGGAACTATGTCTTGAGTCCTCCACACGAGTTGTAGTGTTCCCACATTTAAATAATGTAAGGACACCTGTGTTATTGTGCTAGTCCCTGGATCAATTACTAGCACCACAGTACAAAATGAAATATCATGCAAATGCATCAAATTCTATTACATCGCATGATCCAGTCTTTACAAAATAGGATTACAACTTGCATAGTCTTAGAAGACTAGCAGAAAAAAGAAATACAGCGGAAAACATAGAACAACATTGAGCCCATCTTCTTCATGTGCCACAGGCAAAACATGTTGGCGATAGTCTCGAGATCCTAAAAGAAATCCTCACTCGTCTTGAGAAACATCTGCAATATGGAATATGCAGCCACAAGGGAGTCAATACAATTTAATGTATTGGCAAGTAACACTATGGTGGATATAAATGGCAAGACTAATACTACATGCTTACTTGGCTGAGTGGAGTTTTTGGCTAAGTTTGCATAAAGCCAGTTTTCTCCTATCACTTTTGTAAAACCAACTTTTCTTTCCAAAAGGGTGGCAACATTGGATTAAGATCCAAGCACCACAACTACTGTTCAATTGGTCAAAATTTTACTTATTGAAAATGGTGATGTGATTCTTCTGTCCTTCCTTGTCCAGCTGCTCATAGTTGTCCATAACCGGGGACACGGCTAAGATCTTAGTTTGTTGACTCTGCAGAGGTTGTGCACTTTCACCTTCAGACCCAACTCAACCCAAACATCCTATACACCCTGAGTGCATTAAGGAAAGGAGAAGAATCGAGACGAGATCTTTCAGAAGCAAGAATCCAACCCAATGGCAAGACCCGTTCCACCTATAATTATGCTACATCTGCTTGTCAAGCCCGGGCTGAACCCTCACAACTTAGTTGATCAAGACAGAGCCCATATGACTAAAGGCTGCACTGGAAGCAATCTAAACTTGGGGAACATCATAATCACTTTGTTCCTGGGTGGCATTCCTCAAGTGAACAACCCCTCGGGGAGACACTCAACTCTCATCAGCCAAACAACCAAATCCACCCAGGTGGTTCATTCATTAGTTATACTTAGAATTTTTCCTCAACATCTAATAAAACAATTTGTGACATTGCATAGCATCTACTAAGTTCAAAGAATATAAAAAAAAACAAGGTATAAGGGATGGCTACACACTACTAGGGTAATAGCATAGCATAATATAACTTATTAAAATTTCCTATCATGCATACCACTCAAAATCAACTAATGCATATAGAAAATAATGGGTAGTTTATGATGTGTTACTTGCCTTGTTGAAGTTGGTGAAGATATTCACACTCTCTTCACAAAAGATCGTTTCTCTCCGTACAATCTATTCATTGAAAACACAATAACAAAATAAACAAACATGCTAGCAAGCAAACATACAAGTGTAGAAAACATACATAGCAACTAACATATCAAAAGGGGCTTAACCAAAATGGTTAGGACAAAGTCTAGGTTTGAGTTGAAATATTCATTCTCTAATGCTCTCATACTTGTTAAGGAAATTCCAATGGTTTACTTGGGAAGGACTAGGTTGAGTTTGATGTGATCTAACTTTATTATAATCATACTTGTCGAGGAAGTTCCAAGAGTTCACTAAGAATAAACATATTACTTCTTCAACTAAATTAATACATTGCAAACACTTGGTCATATTCACCTTCAAAAATATTAAAGTGACTATGTTAGTATTTTCCATTGTTGTTAGGGTAGGTCTACTAACTTCATCATTCAAGGGAAAATATTACTAAGTCTTGGGTTTTCCATTTGGGTCAATGGTTTGGACAAGAACAACTTGTTATTCTTCAACTTGTGTGGATTGCTTCTAGACCTCATGTGATTGCCTTCTTGAAGATCATCATCATGCCATCTAAGTTGTTTCCTTCCTTGGTGTGGTGCTTCTCTTGGTCTTGATAAATTCTTCATGGCTTTGAATTCACTAATTGGTTTTGGTATGGGATGGACACAAATACCACTAAGTCATTTGGAAAGAATATAAGAAGAAGGATAGAAAGAGAGAGGGAGATGTTTTCTTCTGGATTTATTCACACTTGTACTTCCTTGAGTTTCTTATAGTGGTTGTGGAGTCTAAGCCCTTGCTTCTATTTCTTCAATGATATTCCCCATATCTCTTCATGTTGCCACCAAGTTGAAAATGAAGTCCCTCCTTGTGCTTGAGTCTTGATGAATTTCTTGAAGCAAGAATAGAAGATTGGAGAAGTATATAGAAAACTATATTACTAGTGTTTGAGGTTCATTTGTTGGCAAAGTATAAGTTTAAACTTCACTAAGGACTTAGCCTTGGTTTCATATAGCCATACACACATAGAGCCACTTAAGCAAAAATATTTCCTAAGTAATTTTTAATATGGTGTGAAACATGTGTGTGATAACTTGGCCTAAAATACATGTTTATGGCTCATATGTGTCAAAAATTCTATGGAACTTGTTTCTATGGATTAAGGTTGCCAAATGGAGCAATTTTGGTTTAGGAACCATAATCTAATTATTTATAGAATTAAATCTATGACAAAAATACTCAAATGGACCAATTAATTATAAATTCAATTTTAATTTGTTCAATTATTATTTTGGGACAGAGGATATGAAAGTACACATCCTAAGGTTTCCAAATATATTTTATTTACAATATTTGGATTTGTAGAATTTGAATTATGCCAAAATTCATCAAATAAGCATATTTGAATTTGAACCAATTTAAGTTAGTCAAATTTGAATTTGGCCAGTGCCAAAAGTTTCTAGATGTCAAGGGATTTTCAAAAAGTCCAAGATTGCTAAATTTGGCTAAATGGTTGAAAAGTTATGATGGTTGCAAGTTACAGGGACTATTCTGCAAATCTGCCAATTATTTCTATTCGGGAAAACAGGAAAATAGAGGGGCTGACGTGGCGGCTGACGGGGCTGTGACTGGGCGCTGACAGGGCACACACGTGGCTAATTTCTATTGGCTCGTACCCCTTCAGTAAGTGATCTAATCCTGCCCCTTGGATCTAGATCTAATGGACCAAAAGCTAGGGTTTACCTCCGGCCGGAATTTGGTCGCCGGCAATGGCGGGGATGGTGGCGCGGGCTCGGGCGAGGACGGAGATGACGTTCCGGTGATCTACGAGCTCAACGGAGACCACGGAGAGGTTCAGCAGAGCACGGAGGTTCGAATGGTGGCGACAGCGTCCGCTACGGTGACTCGTGTCGATGGCGCGGTTCGGTTGGCGGCGTCGCGGCTCCGGCGAGCTTGACCTCGGCGCTTCACTGCATCAAAGCGAAGGGCACGGACATCAAAACGTGCGCAAGATCACGGGGAAACAAGTGGTGCAAACGGGGGAGTCGGAGACGGGCTACCTTGGCCGGAGTCAACGAAGAACGGCGGCGGGCAGTGTGTTCTCCGGCGAGCAATTGGGAGAATTTCGGGGCACGATCCGGATAGGTTCCAGAGGGAAAATGGAGAGGAGGGGGAGGAGATTTAAGGACGAGGCCAGGCGCATCAAATGCGAGGAAGAAACGCTCGTAATCAAGGAATTCATTCGGCTGTTTCTTGCCGTTTCCAGAGATTGAAGACGATGACGTCATGATGACGTCATCTCTCCCTTTTCTTTTTCTTTTTATTTCTGTTTTCTTATTTATTTTATATCTTCTGTTTAAATAATCTAATCAACATGAAACAAAATTCTAAATTCATAATATTTGAAATACTTTCTAACAATACCATTTTTGAAAACTTTTGAACATATTACATTTTTGAATTATGAAATTTGAATAATTCATTAAAAGTGACTTAATAGCATTTTTAATAAAAAAATCAAATTTAATTTTGAGAAAGGGTTTTATAAAAATAAAGAGACATTATATAAGTCAAATATCATTTTTGAAAATCATTTACACTTGTTTTGCTATTTTATATTTTGAAATAAAAATGATTTCACTAATAGCATATTAATGCCATTTTAAAAATATCAATTATATAAATGAAAATTATTGGTTGAATAAAATATCAGAGACAACAATGTGATCAAATGAAATTTTCCAAAATCATTTTTAATGGTTTTCATATTTTATGATTTTAAAATATGAAGAAACAATGATAGTCACTTAATAGAAAACATTAATTTTTTTATGATTAAAACAAATTTTAGAAATATTTTCTATGGTTCAACTATTGTTTTCTAAGACCCTTTTAGGAACTTTCATATTGTATATTTTCAACATATTAGTGAAACCACAATTAGTATCCTTTTGTTATATTTCAAACATAGAGAATTATTTAATAAATTTGGAAATGGGGTTTAGTAAAAGCAGAAAGGTTTTCCCAAATGAAAACATTGTTTTCTCAAAGTATCTTACTGGTTTTCATAAACAATTTATTTTTATAGCACTATACTATTTTGTTGATTGACATAACACTTGGAAAAACAAGGATCCAACTTATATTTATTTTGGGGTTTTCAATAATAGTGAAACCCTTTTTAGAGATAAGAAGAAAAATATTAGAGATAACAATTCTCTAGTTTTTATATATCAAAAATATTTTCAAGATCATAATTGGGTTGAAAACATGTTTGGTGTAAGGGTTTGCTTAAGAAGAATTATTTTATTTATGTAGAAATATTTATTTTGAAATGCTTTAGGGTTTATGGAATAGAAGTATATTGGATTTTCATTTCCAAAACATTAGAACATGCATTGTTTTCTTTTGTTTCTTGCATCTCATTTGGTTTTTGGTGACTTACATAATATGAAAACAAAAAGTTTCAAATTTTTGTGATTTTTGCATTTTCCAAAAATCAGGGATGTTACAGACTACCACCCTTAAAAGAAATCTCGTCCCGAGATTTGGGAAGGTTAGAAAGAAGGATTTGGGTAAATGGATTCCAAAACAACTGGGTGGGCTACCACCCTTAAAAGAAACTTTTGTGGGTAGTCTATTTTCATTAGATTGGAGTGTAGATTGATTCTAAATTAGCTTGAGTAGATCTTTCCTCTGTGATAGAGGTGTAGACCAACATAGGTCTGTTGAACTACCTTTGACACTGAGGGGTCACTCTTTGGGTCAATCAAAAGATCAAGTTGAGAGGATTTCACAACATCATCTCATTATAATGGGAACACATTTCTCAGACATTCATTGTGGTTTATTACACTGGAAGAACTCCTAGGGAAAATAAATTTGTTTTCAACATGAAACTTTGCCTAAGATTCCTTCTTTCAGAAAGTCATGTTTCCTTCCTTCTCCCTTTGAGGGCATCCATTTGCATTGTGTCCTTTATCTCTGCATTTGAAGCAAGTCACTTGGCTGATGTCTCTATAGACAGGATTGGGGTTCTTCTGAAGTTTCTTCTTCTTCCTTGGTGGAGTTAAATTGGCCATCATATCTTCATACTGCTGCCCAGTATACTCAACTATGTTGGTTGAAGGTCTGGGTTTCTTGTTGGGACAATTTCTAGATAAATGTCCATCTTCTTCACAAGAATAGCAATTCTTGGTGGAGTGTTTGGATGAATATGGATGTGGTGTAGTCTTGGCTCTAGTATCCATCTTGACATGGTCCATCTGAGAAGTATCCAGCTTGCGTTTTCCCTTCACTTCTGGGTTTCCTAAGTTCTCTTGGATTGCACTAAGCATTTCCATTCTGGCTTGTTGTCCAACTTGCTGTACCATGGGGTAAAGTGGACATTGTGTTGGAACATGTGTTGTCCCTTCACACAGAAAACAAGTAACTTGAGTGAAGTATCCTTCAATTGAGTTGTTTGCATCACCATGGGGCCACTCATCAGGACAATCTTTGGAATATTGTCCTATCTCTCCACAAGCTTTGCAGGCTTTGAGTGTTGAAAACATTTCTTCTTCTGTCTCATGGTTATCCCTAGCTACCAAAGGCTGATTGTCTTTACTATTGGCCAAGTTTTGGGACATCATCTTCACTATCTGTGATTGAGTATCCAACACTTGTTGCATTCCTGGGGTTAACTCCATATTGGGGTTGCTTGCTTGGTTGTGGGTCATCAGTTGTATCAGCTGAGTTTGAGCTTCTAGTAGCATCTGCATTGCTATTGAGTTCTCCGGGTTGTTGGCATTATGGCTAGGCATCTGTTTTGGGGTTTTTAGGAAAGATGAGTAGAGGTTAGAAGGATAGTTAAAAGAGGTCCCTATTCCAAACAGAGCATATCAAGGAAACTCATCTTACAAACAACACATAACAACCAATCTTCACACCAAACAACAAGGTTTTATAAAGCAACTAATATTGTCATACCACACCCATTGGTATGATCAATACACTAACACGTTAACGTTGTTCTAACCAAGTAACTAGATTGGTGGTCTCATCTATATCTTCTTGAGTTTCTTCAAAAATCTTCCCTCAATGTCTTGGGGTGTTCTTGATTGTTGTGAAGTCTAAGTATTTCTTCAGATTCTTCAAAAATCTTGAGTGTAAGGCTTCATATGGTGAAAATACTTCTTGCACTTCATGGAAGGGTCATCAACAATCTTGCCTTGAGGGTATTCAAAAGGTAGGTCATCTAGAAAATTTTGAAGGTGAATTATAGATGAGAGGATATGAGAAGAATTAAGATAATTGTTTTGTTTATAGAAAGTTTGAACATAGAATTTTTTTCAGCCCTAGGGTATTTTCCAAACTTAGGGTCTCGAATCCTACAGGCAACACAATGCTCTGATACCATTTTGTAGTGTTCCCACATTTAAATAATGTAAGGACACCTGTGTTATTGTGCTAGTCCCTGGATCAATTACTAGCACCACAGTACAAAATGAAATATCATGCAAATGCATCAAATTCTATTACATCGCATGATCCAGTCTTTACAAAATAGGATTACAACTTGCATAGTCTTAGAAGACTAGCAGAAAAAAGAAATACAGCGGAAAACATAGAACAACATTGAGCCCATCTTCTTCATGTGCCACAGGCAAAACATGTTGGCGATAGTCTCGAGATCCTAAAAGAAATCCTCACTCGTCTTGAGAAACATCTGCAATATGGAATATGCAGCCACAAGGGAGTCAATACAATTTAATGTATTGGCAAGTAACACTATGGTGGATATAAATGGCAAGACTAATACTACATGCTTACTTGGCTGAGTGGAGTTTTTGGCTAAGTTTGCATAAAGCCAGTTTTCTCCTATCACTTTTGTAAAACCAACTTTTCTTTCCAAAAGGGTGGCAACATTGGATTAAGATCCAAGCACCACAACTACTGTTCAATTGGTCAAAATTTTACTTATTGAAAATGGTGATGTGATTCTTCTGTCCTTCCTTGTCCAGCTGCTCATAGTTGTCCATAACCGGGGACACGGCTAAGATCTTAGTTTGTTGACTCTGCAGAGGTTGTGCACTTTCACCTTCAGACCCAACTCAACCCAAACATCCTATACACCCTGAGTGCATTAAGGAAAGGAGAAGAATCGAGACGAGATCTTTCAGAAGCAAGAATCCAACCCAATGGCAAGACCCGTTCCACCTATAATTATGCTACATCTGCTTGTCAAGCCCGGGCTGAACCCTCACAACTTAGTTGATCAAGACAGAGCCCATATGACTAAAGGCTGCACTGGAAGCAATCTAAACTTGGGGAACATCATAATCACTTTGTTCCTGGGTGGCATTCCTCAAGTGAACAACCCCTCGGGGAGACACTCAACTCTCATCAGCCAAACAACCAAATCCACCCAGGTGGTTCATTCATTAGTTATACTTAGAATTTTTCCTCAACATCTAATAAAACAATTTGTGACATTGCATAGCATCTACTAAGTTCAAAGAATATAAAAAAAACAAGGTATAAGGGATGGCTACACACTACTAGGGTAATAGCATAGCATAATATAACTTATTAAAATTTCCTATCATGCATACCACTCAAAATCAACTAATGCATATAGAAAATAATGGGTAGTTTATGATGTGTTACTTGCCTTGTTGAAGTTGGTGAAGATATTCACACTCTCTTCACAAAAGATCGTTTCTCTCCGTACAATCTATTCATTGAAAACACAATAACAAAATAAACAAACATGCTAGCAAGCAAACATACAAGTGTAGAAAACATACATAGCAACTAACATATCAAAAGGGGCTTAACCAAAATGGTTAGGACAAAGTCTAGGTTTGAGTTGAAATATTCATTCTCTAATGCTCTCATACTTGTTAAGGAAATTCCAATGGTTTACTTGGGAAGGACTAGGTTGAGTTTGATGTGATCTAACTTTATTATAATCATACTTGTCGAGGAAGTTCCAAGAGTTCACTAAGAATAAACATATTACTTCTTCAACTAAATTAATACATTGCAAACACTTGGTCATATTCACCTTCAAAAATATTAAAGTGACTATGTTAGTATTTTCCATTGTTGTTAGGGTAGGTCTACTAACTTCATCATTCAAGGGAAAATATTACTAAGTCTTGGGTTTTCCATTTGGGTCAATGGTTTGGACAAGAACAACTTGTTATTCTTCAACTTGTGTGGATTGCTTCTAGACCTCATGTGATTGCCTTCTTGAAGATCATCATCATGCCATCTAAGTTGTTTCCTTCCTTGGTGTGGTGCTTCTCTTGGTCTTGATAAATTCTTCATGGCTTTGAATTCACTAATTGGTTTTGGTATGGGATGGACACAAATACCACTAAGTCATTTGGAAAGAATATAAGAAGAAGGATAGAAAGAGAGAGGGAGATGTTTTCTTCTGGATTTATTCACACTTGTACTTCCTTGAGTTGCTTATAGTGGTTGTGGAGTCTAAGCCCTTGCTTCTATTTCTTCAATGATATTCCCCATATCTCTTCATGTTGCCACCAAGTTGAAAATGAAGTCCCTCCTTGTGCTTGAGTCTTGATGAATTTCTTGAAGCAAGAATAGAAGATTGGAGAAGTATATAGAAAACTATATTACTAGTGTTTGAGGTTCATTTGTTGGCTAAGTATAAGTTTAAACTTCACTAAGGACTTAGCCTTGGTTTCATATAGCCATACACACATAGAGCCACTTAAGCAAAAATATTTCCTAAGTAATTTTTAATATGGTGTGAAACATGTGTGTGATAACTTGGCCTAAAATACATGTTTATGGCTCATATGTGTCAAAAATTCTATGGAACTTGTTTCTATGGATTAAGGTTGCCAAATGGAGCAATTTTGGTTTAGGAACCATAATCTAATTATTTATAGAATTAAATCTATGACAAAAATACTCAAATGGACCAATTAATTATAAATTCAATTTTAATTTGTTCAATTATTATTTTGGGACAGAGGATATGAAAGTACACATCCTAAGGTTTCCAAATATATTTTATTTACAATATTTGGATTTGTAGAATTTGAATTATGCCAAAATTCATCAAATAAGCATATTTGAATTTGAACCAATTTAAGTTAGTCAAATTTGAATTTGGCCAGTGCCAAAAGTTTCTAGATGTCAAGGGATTTTCAAAAAGTCCAAGATTGCTAAATTTGGCTAAATGGTTGAAAAGTTATGATGGTTGCAAGTTACAGGGACTATTCTGCAAATCTGCCAATTATTTCTATTCGGGAAAACAGGAAAATAGAGGGGCTGACGTGGCGGCTGACGGGGCTGTGACTGGGCGCTGACAGGGCACACACGTGGCTAATTTCTATTGGCTCGTACCCCTTCAGTAAGTGATCTAATCCTGCCCCTTGGATCTAGATCTAATGGACCAAAAGCTAGGGTTTACCTCCGGCCGGAATTTGGTCGCCGGCAATGGCGGGGATGGTGGCGCGGGCTCGGGCGAGGACGGAGATGACGTTCCGGTGATCTACGAGCTCAACGGAGACCACGGAGAGGTTCAGCAGAGCACGGAGGTTCGAATGGTGGCGACAGCGTCCGCTACGGTGACTCGTGTCGATGGCGCGGTTCGGTTGGCGGCGTCGCGGCTCCGGCGAGCTTGACCTCGGCGCTTCACTGCATCAAAGCGAAGGGCACGGACATCAAAACGTGCGCAAGATCACGGGGAAACAAGTGGTGCAAACGGGGGAGTCGGAGACGGGCTACCTTGGCCGGAGTCAACGAAGAACGGCGGCGGGCAGTGTGTTCTCCGGCGAGCAATTGGGAGAATTTCGGGGCACGATCCGGATAGGTTCCAGAGGGAAAATGGAGAGGAGGGGGAGGAGATTTAAGGACGAGGCCAGGCGCATCAAATGCGAGGAAGAAACGCTCGTAATCAAGGAATTCATTCGGCTGTTTCTTGCCGTTTCCAGAGATTGAAGACGATGACGTCATGATGACGTCATCTCTCCCTTTTCTTTTTCTTTTTATTTCTGTTTTCTTATTTATTTTATATCTTCTGTTTAAATAATCTAATCAACATGAAACAAAATTCTAAATTCATAATATTTGAAATACTTTCTAACAATACCATTTTTGAAAACTTTTGAACATATTACATTTTTGAATTATGAAATTTGAATAATTCATTAAAAGTGACTTAATAGCATTTTTAATAAAAAAATCAAATTTAATTTTGAGAAAGGGTTTTATAAAAATAAAGAGACATTATATAAGTCAAATATCATTTTTGAAAATCATTTACACTTGTTTTGCTATTTTATATTTTGAAATAAAAATGATTTCACTAATAGCATATTAATGCCATTTTAAAAATATCAATTATATAAATGAAAATTATTGGTTGAATAAAATATCAGAGACAACAATGTGATCAAATGAAATTTTCCAAAATCATTTTTAATGGTTTTCATATTTTATGATTTTAAAATATGAAGAAACAATGATAGTCACTTAATAGAAAACATTAATTTTTTTATGATTAAAACAAATTTTAGAAATATTTTCTATGGTTCAACTATTGTTTTCTAAGACCCTTTTAGGAACTTTCATATTGTATATTTTCAACATATTAGTGAAACCACAATTAGTATCCTTTTGTTATATTTCAAACATAGAGAATTATTTAATAAATTTGGAAATGGGGTTTAGTAAAAGCAGAAAGGTTTTCCCAAATGAAAACATTGTTTTCTCAAAGTATCTTACTGGTTTTCATAAACAATTTATTTTTATAGCACTATACTATTTTGTTGATTGACATAACACTTGGAAAAACAAGGATCCAACTTATATTTATTTTGGGGTTTTCAATAATAGTGAAACCCTTTTTAGAGATAAGAAGAAAAATATTAGAGATAACAATTCTCTAGTTTTTATATATCAAAAATATTTTCAAGATCATAATTGGGTTGAAAACATGTTTGGTGTAAGGGTTTGCTTAAGAAGAATTATTTTATTTATGTAGAAATATTTATTTTGAAATGCTTTAGGGTTTATGGAATAGAAGTATATTGGATTTTCATTTCCAAAACATTAGAACATGCATTGTTTTCTTTTGTTTCTTGCATCTCATTTGGTTTTTGGTGACTTACATAATATGAAAACAAAAAGTTTCAAATTTTTGTGATTTTTGCATTTTCCAAAAATCAGGGATGTTACACGAGTCCTATTGGCTCGCGGCTGCGTGCCTTCCGCTGCTTGCTCCCTGCGCAGTCTCTCTACTTTGTTTTGCGTGATCTTGCTGCATGCATCCTTTGGGTCCTCCTCGTAGCGAGGTGTGCGGATTGGTTTAGTCTTTGCTTTTTCAGCATCAGCCTCCACGGATGCAACCGTCGCTCGGGGGGGGGGGGGGGGGTTTATTTCCTTGCTCCGCACTCGTGATGTTCACCCCTTGTAGCATCTCCTCGTGAACCTCCCCGCGTGGGTGGCCGGATGCTAGCTTGATTGACATCAGCTATGTCTGTACCAACAGGAGCCTCTCCTGCAGGGTCCTGGGCACTAATTAGTCCGCCGGGTTGGGTTTCTTCGGGTGGTTCTCGAGGTTGGGCGCCCTTCGTGTCTTCCTCAAAGCGGCTACTGTCATGTCTCGGGTGCGGGACCGTCGCTTGGGCGCGGATGGTTTCTGCACCCCTCACCCACAACTTTGGTCGCGTCTGTTACTGTGTGACAAGAACTGTGTAGGTATTTTTGTATCATGTTTAGCTTCTTCCTCTGTCTTCTTAGCATGCAGCGGCAAGCCTCCCACTCATCTAAGGTGGCATATTTCGGGAGGGGCTGCCTTGCTCGACCAGAGTCATGACCAGCTCCATTGTTTTGGCTCACACGTGCATCGTGGGGCGGTCATCTCTGATTTTTTTACTTTTGGCCGCCGACCCGAAATTGATGGATTGGGTGGGCCCGACGAGTCCTTCATCATCATCTGTGAGGTCCTTATCATCGGGTGGTGGGGATTTTCGTGGATCTTCCTCGAGTTCCTCGCCGTCCCCAGTCGTCCCATCATCGGTTACGTCCGCTGCTTTGCCTGGATTGGTCGTGTCCACGTTGTCGCTTTTGTTGTCCATGGTGGAATGCTTGGATCGTCTGACCATTGCGACAAAGTGGAGGCGAGGGTCAGCAACGTAGGAGTGGCCGGAATCTTCCTCCTCCTCGGGTTGCGGTGGTAGGGTCTCTAAGATTGTTGCCGATGTGATTGACTCTGTCGCTTGGGGGCGAGGAGAGTCATGTAGTCGTACTACCCAACACGAGTTGTGCGGAAGTTCGGGTCACAGAACATGAGGTATATGCTTCTGTTGATCAATTCGAATACCGGGCGTGATGCTGACGAGTGCTTGTGAAGTCGACAAACCCAAAACGAATCGAGTCCACACAGATTACCGAATCGCTACTCGCAGAAGATGAGGCCGAAGAATCCTCGATTCCAGCACCTAGTTTCCCACAGACGGCACCAATGAAGAAGTTGGTACCTCAACAATCCCCATGGTTAGGGACCTAGGGTTTTGTAGGGAGAAAGACGCTGGTGGGCTACTCGTCCAGACGGGTTGCTGCCCGCTGTTGGACCCACAGATACCAGGGTATCCTGGGTCGTCCGCTGCTGGCCCAGCCCACACAGTACGAAAAGAGTCCGTACTAGCTCGCTAAGGGAGATGGGCACACCGGCCCTGCTCTTGCTAAGGACGATCCCTTGGCGAGGAGACATCTTCGGTGGTATCCCCGCACATCGTCGGAGAGGAGCCCTGCTTCGCCCACGCTCCTCCCCAGAAGGACCCCCGTCCATTGGGAGACAACCCATGTGGGGATGACGCCGGAGCCTCTGCGCGAGTGACGGAGGCACCACAGGGCTACAGAGCGGCTTTGGCCACAATTGCCATTCTCGTGTATAAAGTGTGGAGCACCTCTGCGCTCGCCAAATCCTTGACTGGGGCTTTCCTCTTTGGTGTAAGGAGACCGGTCTACCACTACAAAACGAAGGGAGCGTCATCGGAGCCCCTACCTCTCTGCCATGGACAGTGGCGCTGTCCTCGACGACCGAAGACATCTGGTGTTGCAGGGCGCCGCAGAGTACTCCTTTGGCATCTTGTGGTAGCCCTTTCCCGCCCAATGAGCGGGAAAGAGGGCCAAGTGTCGGTATAAGAAGGGCTCTCCTGCCCTTGTAAAGGGGGTCGATCAGAAGATAGATAGCCAAGTTCCTACGAGAGCACCCATAGTCTGTTCTGAGCACAAGCTCGCGCTTGTACTGTACATATCACACTGCAATCCATCAGACAAGCAGGAGTAGGATTTTACACCATCACGGTGGCTTGAACCTGGGTAAACTCTCCTTGTCTCCATTGTTGACCTTCACGAGTTCCCCTCTCGAGGCCCCTCGAGGTGCGTTAGAACGTGGATAGCCCCCAGTGTTCGAACCTCTAGAAGCAACCCTGTCTTGGACAGACCCGCTTCTCCGACGCCCGCCTGATTGTTTATTCCGATGAGGAGAGAACATATTACATCGTGCTGCATAGATTAGATCTGGCGTAGCTATTTTCTAGGGTTTTTTGTCCCGGTCTATGACCCCCTCCCCGACCTTGTATGGGGAGCCGGGTCTCAGGAGTCGTACATGAATATGACTCGATTCCGAGTCGGTTCTACTTTACCCTGGCGCTTCACGGACCTCCACTCACTTGGTTTTTTAACCTTCCCGGCAGCTCCGTGAGCATGTGGGAGGACCTGCGCACGCAGTTCCTCCGACGCTTCTGTCGCAGCAACCGTCTTCCCCATGGCGAACCCGAGAGTCACGTGACTCTTTGGTGCTTCACTATGGGAAGCGGCGGTCCCAGCTCTGAGGAAGCACACCGCACAGCTCCATCAGCCCGCCACGTGGCATGCATCCTCGACGGGTCGCGCGCCCCGCTCTCCTGCCGCCACCTCAAGGGAGCCTCGCGGGAGGTCAATGCCGCCGTCCAGGAGGATGGGCCACCCCCGCGACCTCTCAAATGGTCACAGCAGAAAATCTCCTTCAACATTGCCGACCATCCCAAGACCACCGGCTCTGTGGGAGATGTCCCTCTGGTCTGCACCCCCACGATCAACAACGTCGTCGTCTCCAAGACGCTCGTGGATGGAGGCGCGGGCCTCAACGTAATCTCTCTCGAGACCTTCGAGGAGTTGTGTATCCCTCGCGATCGCCTGAAGGCAACCATGCCCTTCACCGGCGCCACCAGCGACACCACCGTTCCCTTGGGGCGGGTGCGCGTGGCGGTCATGTTCGGCACACGCCAGAACTACCGCATTCAAGAGATCGACTTCGACGTCACCCACATCAGGCTCCCCTATAACGCCATCCTCGGCTACCCCGTCTTGGCCAAGTTCATGGTCGTCACGCACCACGCGTACAACATGGTCAAGATGCCGGGTAGCGACGGACCCCTTGCCGTCTATGGAGACGTGAAGGACATCGTGCCCATGGAAGACGCCTACAGGGATGCGGCAGCATCACACCCCATCGACGAGGGCAGCCTCGGGGACGCTATCGAGCCCCTGAAGAAGAAGTAGTTGTTCTCTCAGGAGAGGGAGGCCACGAAGAAGGTCTCCATGAATCGCTATGGTACGGGGCCTACCCTCACCATTGGAGTCGGGTTGCCTCCCAAATAGGAAGGCGCGCTCGTCGCCTTCCTTCGGGCAAACGCGGACATGATCGAGCACCATCTAGCCATGTGCCCACGCGCGCGTCCAGTCAAGCAGAAGCCCCGTCGCTAGGGCCCTAAGAAGCAGTAATTCATCGTCCGCGAAGTAGAGAAGTTGTTGGACGACAAGATCATCCACGAGATCATTCACGTTGAGTGGATATCCAACCCCGTCGTGGTATCCAAGCACACGGGCGGAGGACAGCTCTGCGTGGACTTCACTGACCTCAACAAGGTCTATTCCAAGGATCCATACCCTCTCCTGAGAATCAACCAGATAGTGGACTCCGCCACCTGGTGCGACCTCCTCTGCATTCTGGATGCTTTCTCGGGCTACCACCAGATCAAGATGGCCAAGGAGGATAAAGATAAGACCGCCTACATGACTCCGTGCGGGGTGTTCTGCTACGTGTGTATGCCCTTCGTCCTAAAGAACGTCGGGGATACCTTCCAGCGGCTCATGCGCATCGCCCTAGGGACGCAGATAGGGAAGAACACGGAGGCCGAAGTCGACGACATCGTCGTCAAAACTCGCGAGGAGCGCACGCTCATTGACGACCACGCGGAGACCTTCCAGAATCTCCGTAGGGTTGATATGTCTCCAACGTATCTATAATTTCTGATGTTCCATGATGATATTATGCCAATTGCTACATGTTTTCTCCCTTCTTTATGTCATTTTTATCGATTTTCCGGACTACCCTATTGACAAGATTCCACAGAGCCAGTTCCCTGTTTTCTGCTGTTTTTGTTTCAGAAAAGTTGTTCTAGAAATATTCTCAGAATTGGAAAATTCGAAGCCCGGAAGTCTTAGAATTCCCGAAGGTTCCACGGAGTCCTGAAGAGACCCGGAGTGGGGCCTCAAGGGGCCCACACCATGGGGTGGCGCCCCCTCGGCTGCGCTGGGGGTGGTGTGGGGCCCCCAGGGCTCCACCGCCTTTGCCCTTTCGCCTATGTATTCCCCTCCGAAGGAAAACCCTAGGCACCTGATCAAAAATCCCCGAAAAGTTCCGTAGCCGACGTCATCCTCAACCCTAGATCAGGGGGTTCTGAAGTTGTCTCCCGGCACCCTGCCGGAGAGGAGATCATCACCGGAGGCCTCTTCATAACCATGCCTGCCTCCGGAGTGATGCGTGAGTAGTTCATCCTTGGACTACGGGTCCATAGCGGTAGATAGCTGGTTGTATTCTCCTCCTATGCCTCAATGTTTAGATCTCGTGAGCTTCCTAACATGATCGAGATTGTTCTTATATAATTCTATGTGTTGTGTTTGCAGGGATCCGATGAATATTGAACTTATGCCAAGTTGATTATAGTCTTTATTGCATATGTTATTTGTGATCTTGCATGCTTTCCTTTGCTAGTGGTTGCTCTGGCCAAGTAGTTGCTAGTGACTCCAAGAGGGAGTATTTATGCTCGATAGTTCGGTTCATGCCTCCTTTTCGCCTGTGCTCGAGTGACAGAAACGTGACGGGGGAGGATGTGTTGTTTCCACTAGGGAGAAAACAGCGGTATGAGTGCCCGCGCGCACAATCATTGCTTACATTACACACATTGCTTAATGTGATTATCTGTTGCTTGCAACTTAATACCTAAGGGGGGTCGGATGATAACCTGAGGGTGGATTATTAGTCATATATGTAGTGGGATTACGGTCTATGTATATTGTTGTAATGCCCGCACTAAATATCATAGTAGTCATCATGTCATGAATGTGCACTACAGTGCAACCACTATTTTTCAATTGCCTAGCTGTAATTTGTTCACCCAGCATGCTATCTTTTATGGAGAGACACCACTAGTGAACCTATGAACCCCGGTCCATTTTCTTACACTCTTAAACAAAGCACTACAAATTCCTGCTTTCTTTAATTACTGCAAGCATACACTATTTTCCACACTATACATCTAATCTTTGTTTTCAGCAAGACCGGCAAGATTGACAACCTCACTGTACCATTGGGACAAAGTATTTTGGTTGTGTGGTGTGCAGGTCCGGCGTTGTTGCTGACACCGGTGAGCCATCACCACCGTCAGTGGCATCAACCTTCCGAAGATCCTCTTTCTCCTACTGGATTGATAACCTTGGTTCTTAACTAAGGGAAATTCTTACCGCTGCACTCATCACACCCTCCTCTTAGGGTTCCCAACACACAGGAATTTCTGTAGCAAGGAATTTCTGTCGCCATTGCCAGCATCAAGGAATTTCCAGCGCCGTTGCCGGTGAGGAAGAAGTCTTCTGGCAAGGGGAGTCTCTCACTCTCAACCTCTTTATTTTGTTTATTGTCTTGTTTTTATTTTTGTCTTGTTTTGCTTCTTTATATCAAAAACACACAAAAAAAATAGTTTACTTTATAGCTGTTATTTTTTTATTGCTTGCTTTTATGTCTAGTTTTGTTCCTGTCACTATGTCACCGGAAGAAACAATCTTCACTTTCAAGCAAGGGAGTGAGGAGAGTTTCAAGGAAGCTTGGTCTAGGATTTTTTATTCTTATAGTAAAACTGAACCCATGATGACCCTGAATTTATTCCTTAGTAGTTTTTTTACTTTGGTCTTGTTCTTTGTTATAGATATGCTTTAGACTCTGCAGTAGGAGGAGACTTCCCGCGTTGTGATGGGGATCAAGCTCTTTAATGCCATTAAAAAGTTGATTGAAACCTCTAGCTCAACTAGTAAATTTGATTCATCCCTTGTGAGCTTTCAGGCTAGATTAAATACTCTTGAGACAAATATATCATGTTCAAAAGAAGTCTATAACCAGATTCGTGCTTATTATGATTATGTGCCAATAAACTTTGGATCTTCAATGTGGATCCCTACAGTAAAAGTTGTTATAAATGGTGAAACTTTTCATGCTCATTGCAAAATTATGAATGAATTTTGTCTTATGCCTAAAAATATTTATGAGTCTTTGAATCTTTGGAAACTTTCTGAAGGGGGAGAAGAAATACCTCTTATCAATAATACCGATGTTTTGCCCATTGGGATAGCTGAGGGAGTGTTTACAAAAATCATGGGAAGGATAGTATCCACTGATTATCTTATTATTGAATGTGTAGGAGAAGGACGAATTACACTTGGAAGGTCCTTGCTGAAACTCCTGGGTTCACTAATAGATGTGGGGAAAGGTACGTTAAATTTTGCCTTCGCACCAGGTTGTGGCCACATATTCCCCAAACCCAAGAAGAAGGGTAAGGGGATTAAAAGGAGAGTTCTTGGTATTGATTTTACTGCTTCACTTGAAAATACTTGAGTTTCTTTCTATGCCTAGCTGAAAAGCATTAAAGAAAAGCGCTACCGGGAGACAACCTGTTTTATTTCTCCGTTTTCAACCCGTTTTCCGTCGTTTTCTTTTGTTTTCTTTGCACCTGGGTGTTTTATATTCCCTTAGCATCCCCTCTGTATCTTTTCTTTTGTGTCTTTTTTGAGGCAAGTAAAGCCTCTAGTGAGAAGTTGAGACTATATTTTGGATTTCTTCGCAGGAAACAGATTTCTGCTGTGCACTGTTAAATTCATATAAAATCACAGATAATTCATAATGACCTGAGTTTTTTGTGCGTAATCCTGGGCTATATACGCAAATTTTCTTAGTTGAACACTTTTTGATTTGAGCAACAGAATATTTTCGAAAAAAAATCATCTTTACCTGCTGTCCTGTTTTGACAGATTTCTGCCAATAATTGCATTTGCATCTTAATCTCTTTATTTTGGTGTTCTTTTGAGAAAAAGAGTTTTAAAAGAAGTTGTGAAATTAGATAATGTGCTTATGAGTGTTAGGCTTGTGTTTAAACTAAACCATGTGAATTTATTATTTCGATTGCACTAACGTTGCTAATGAAGATTGTGAGCAGTTTGGTGTGAATGAAGTTTTCAAGGGTCAAGAGAAGAGGATGATATGACGTGGTCAAGAAGAGTAACAGCCTAAGCTTGGGGATGCCCGAGTGGTACATCCCAGCAAATTACAAGAAGACTCAAGCGTCTAAGCTTGGGTATGCCCAAGGCATCCCCTTCTTCATCGACAAATTATCAGGTCACTTCTAGTGAAACTATATTTTTATTCGGTCACATCTTATGTGCTTTACTTGGAGCGTCTTTTATTTTTTGCTTTCAGTTTATTTTTATTTTTGCAATAATCTTGGTTGGACCCCAGAATTCTTTTATTGGAGAGTGACACGCTCCGCTTTTTCATGGGAATACTTTGTATTATTAATCTTTGTCTGGCTGCTGTATTTATTTAGCTCCTGTTTTGCATGCATCTCTTATCTAAGAGTTGTTAGTTTTAGTAGTGTTATGTGAGTACTATCATTTTTTCTTGTTGTATCATGAAGATTATTTTTTTTTAAACATATCTTGTATGGTGCTTGTTGAGAGAAGAAACTGCTGCTTGAAGTAGACTTTTTAATGGTGCAAGTAGAAGCTTGTATAGACTGTGGCTAGAACTTTTTCATATCATGCTAAATGTTATTTTAGTTTTAAAGCCTAGTGATTATTGAGTAGCATGATTAGCCTCAAATAGCTGAGAGTGTTTAAGGTTCCATTGAAAGGTTCATGAGTTGTTCTTGTCATATTGAAGCATAAATTTATGGTATTCTCTTTCGAATGTTTTATTTGGTTGACTTGCCGCATGCTCACACTATGTTTATGACTATGAACCAGTCACTAATAGCCTCTATAATCATTTAGTTTTTCAACTTGTGATACCGCTTATGCTTTAATTAATGATGTTTATGTCGCTATGCATGATTATGGCTCTTATGCTCTCTTGATTTGTCGCTCTCAGTCTTTTGCTAGCCTCCACCTGTACTAAGTATGGAATTATACTCGTGCATCCAACTCACTAAACCCAAGTTTTCCCATTGTGTCCACGATACCTACCTATATGTGGTATTTAACTGCCACTCTAAGTAAATCGTTCATGTGCTACCTTTATAACCTTCAAAATTACTCCTGCTTTGTGTTCCTGTTTTTGCTCATGAGGACGTAAATAGAGAATCTTTATCTCACTTGTTTATTGGATTTCACACCCTGGACTAGTGGCTTCATCCGCTTATCCAAATGATAGAAGAGCTCGCAGCGGGGTGCCCAGCCCCAAATTAATACACACAAAATCTCTTCACTATTTTTGCCCCTGATTTATCAGTCAAAGCATAATTGTGTAAACAACAGAGAAAGAGGGATGACCTTCTATACCAGTTGCGTCCTTCATATGGGAGCCGCTCTTGTGAAATCTAGTTGTCTTGTGACATACTATATTTTCTGTTTACCATTCGTTGACATTAGCATACATCTCTCAAAATATATACACTCGGTGTCAAACTTTTAATACCTATGTTTAATAAAATAAAAATCTCTAGCACATGAGTGATCCCTGCTTCCCTCTGCGAAGGGTCTTTTTTTTACTTTTATGTTGAGTCTCCATCTTCTAGCTTTATGCACAGCTGAGAGAGCATTTTTGCCATTCTGAGTTTTATGTGCATTTGTCCCAGAAACATTATTAATTGTTTCATGATGTGTTATTGCGTGTTCTCAAATTATTTGTTCTAGTCTTCCTCGTGAACTTTGAAGGTGTACTGGCATTTATGTTTTGCCCCACTCTTAAGGACTAGCGAAATACCACTTTGACATGCTTTCGCTATACCTGAAACAAACATATATCTTTCTTTGCATTGTTATTCATGATCTTTTATTTGAGATACTTCTCATGATGCAAAAGTGATTGCTATGCTTTATTATGAAAGTTCTATTTATCATGTTTGTGTTAAAAGTTCTATGATCTCAGCTTACATAGGCTTTTACATTTTTATGATCAAGATTGTGTGGTAGCATGTCACCCCAGAAATTATTTGTTTATCGTTTACCTACTCGAGGACGAGTAGGAACTAAGCTTGTGGATTCTTGATATGTCTCCAACGTATCTATAATTTCTGATGTTCCATGATGATATTATGCCAATTGCTACATGTTTTCTCCCTTCTTTGTATCATTTTTATAGATTTTCCGAACTAACCTATCGACAAGATGCCACAGAGCCAGTTCCCTGTTTTCTGTTGTTTTTAGTTTCAGAAAAGATGTTTTGGAAATATTCCTGAACTGGAAAATTCGAAGCCCGGAAGTCTTAGAATTCCCGAAGGTTCCACGGAGTCCCGGAGAGACCTGGAGTGGGGCCTCAGGGGGCCCACACCATGGGGTGGCGCCCCCCTTGGCCACACCGGGGGGTGGTGTGGGGCCCCCAGGGCTCCACCGCCTTTGCCCTTTTGCCTATTTATTCCCCTCCGAGGGAAAACCCTAGGCACCTGATCAAAAATCCCCGAAAAGTTCCGCAGTCGCCGTTGTCGCCAACCCTAGATTAGGGGGTTCTGAAGCTGTCTCCCGGCACCCTGCCGGAGAGGAGATCATCACCGGAGGCCTCTTCATCACCATGCCTGCCTCCGGAGTGATGTGTGAGTAGTTCATCCTTGGACTAGGGGTCCATAGCAGTAGCTAGATGGTTGTCTTCTGCTCCTATGCCTCAATGTTTAGATCTCGTGAGCTTCCTAACATGATCGAGATTGTTCTTATGTAATTCTGTGTGCTATGTTTGCTGGCATCCAATGAATATTGAACTTATGCCAAGTTGATTATAGTCTTTATTGCATACGTTATTTGTGATCTTGCATGCTTTCCGTTGCTAGTGGTTGCTCTGGCCAAGTAGTTGCTAGTGACTCCAAGAGGGAGTATTTATGCTCAATAGTTGGGTTCATGCCTCCTTTTCGCCTGTGCTCGAGTGACAGAAACGTGACGGGGGAGGATGTGTTGTTTCCACTAGGGAGAAAACATCGGTGTGAGTGCCCGCATGCACAATCATTGCTTACATTACACACATTGCTTAATGCGATTATCCGTTGCTTGCAACTTAATACCTAAGGTGGTTCGGATGATAACCTGAGGGTGGATTATTAGTCATAGATGCAGTTGGATTGCGTTCTATGTATATTGTTGTAATGCCCGCACTAAATATCATAGTAGTCATCATGTCATGAATGTGCACTACGGTGCAACCTCTATTTGTCAATTGCCTAGCTGTAATTTGTTCACGCAACATGCTATCTTTATAGAGAGACACCACTAGTGAACCTATGAACCCCGGTCCATTTTCCTACACTGTTAAACAAACCACTAAAATTTCCTGCTTTCTTTACATACCGCAAGCATACACTATTTTCCACACTATACGTCCAATCTTTGTTCACAGCAAGACCGGTGAGATTGACAACCTCACTGTACCATTGGGACAAAGTATTTTGGTTGTGTTGTGTGCAGGTTCCGCGTTGTTGCTGACACCGGTGAGCCATCACCACCGTCAGTGGCATCAACCTTCCGAAGATCCTCTTTCTCCTACTGGATTGATAACCTTGGTTCTTAACTGAGGGAAATTCTTACCACTCCACTCATCACACCCTCCTCTTGGGGTTCCCAACACACAAGAATTTCTGTAGCAAGGAATTTCTGTCGCCATTGCCAGCATCAAGGGTCAACATCATGCTCAACCCCGACAAATGCATATTCGGTGTTGCGGCAGGGAAGCTGCTAGGCTTTCCTGGTGTCTCACCGCGGCAACGAGGCCAACCCCGACAAGATTCGAGCCATTGAAGAAATGCAGCCCCCACGACGGCTGAAGGACATCAGCGCCCCGCGGGATGCATGGCGGCGCTGGGACGCTTCATCTCCAGGTTCGGCGACAAGGCTCTGCCATTCTTTAAACTCCTGAAGCGATTGGGTCCATTAAAATGGACTACTGAGGTGGTTGCTGCATTTGAGGAGCTCAAGAGATATTTGGCAAGCCCTCCTATACTGGTCGCACCGCGACCGCGGGAGCCGCTGCTTCTGTACCTTGTGGCCATCCCTCAGACTGCCAGCGCTGCTTTTGTCGCGGAAAGGCCAGCTGGCAAGAAAAGAGCAGCCCTGCCCGACCTGGAGCCCACGCCCGCTTCTCCCCGATAGGACCCCGCTGCATGGCAAGACCTCCACAAGGAGGACACCCTCAAGCCTCAGGAGAGCCCCAATGCGCCAGGACAAATCACTGTCGGTGCCTCTATAGTCGCTCTCGTTGAACACCATGTCTACTTTGTCAGCACTATGCTTCGAGATGCCCGCGAGAGGTACCCTGTGCAGCAAAAGCTCCTGTACGCGCTCCTTGTGGATTCGAGGAAGCTTCGCCACTACTGCGAGGGAGACCCCATCACAGTGGTATTCGCGTTCCCTCTTGAGCAAATTCTGCGCAAATTCCAACGCCATGGGGCGTGTCGCCGAGTGGGCTGCCGAGCTACAACACTTCGAGCTCCAGTTCCTCACGACCAAGAAAATCTAGGGAGGAGCTCTCGCGGAGTTCAACACAGAATGGACCAACCCACCGCCAGAGGAAGACCCCGAAGAGGAGACAGCCGTCCCCGACAAGCTGGCTCTTGGAGAATGGACCATGCACTTCGACGATGCTTTCTCCTCCGAAGGGCTTGGGGCCTGGAGTCTTGTTAACATCCCCAACCGGCGACAAGCTATACTACGTCGTCCAGATCCACTTCGGCCACAAGGCCAAAGTCTCCAACCACATCGTCGAGTACGAGGGCCTCCTCGCCGGCATCAGGGCCGACATAGCCATGGGCGTCAAGCGCCTCGTCATCAAAGGAGACGCCCAATTCTTGGTGAACTTCTCCAACAAGAGTTACATGGCCAAGGACAAGCACATGGCCCTCTACCTCGAGGAGGTTTGCAAGTTCGAGAAGCGTTTCCTCGGGATGGAACTGCAGCATGTTCCTCAAGGGGACAACAAAGAGGCTGACAACAACGCTAATCGAGCATCAAGGAACTGGGCACAAGCACCAGGTGTCTTTGAAGAGAGGCTAGAAAAGCCGTCCATCATACCCCCAGCCGACGATGGCGGGGCACAAGGACACCGTCACCTCAAGGAGGAGCTACCACCCGCTCCCTCCCAAGGCGAACCGGACTGCAGGAATCCCTCAGGATACCGCCTAGTGCTTGCCTTCACCCATGAGGAAGCATGCTGGAACAAGAGCATCATCGACTACATCAAGAAGGGAGACCTCCCCGAGGACGAGGCGGAAGCATAGCGCGTCGCTCGCCGAGCCAAGATGTATTGCGTCATCGAGAGCAAGTTGTACCGGAGGTGCCCCAATGGCGTGGCACTCCTGTGCGTCCCCCCAGACGACGACGTGGAGATCCTCAAGGGCATCCACCAAGGCGACTACGGCCACCACTCTTCATCACGCACGCTCATCGGCAAGGCCTTCCGTTACGGCTTCCACTGGTCTACATCCCTCAAGGATGCCACCGAGCTAGTCAACACACGCGAGGCGTGCCAGTTCCACGCCAAGCAAACGCATGAGCCCGCACAAGAATTACAAACAATCCCCCTCACGTGGTCGTTCGCGGTCTGGGGGCTAGATATCCTGGGACCATTCCCACGAGCGACCGGGGGCTACCGCTACCTCTACGTCGCCATTGACAAATTCACCAAGTGGGCGGCGGTGTAACCAGTCCGGGATATCCAGGAAAGGACGGCGGTGAAGTTCATCAAGGGATTGGTCTGCCGCTTTGGCGTACCCAATCGTATCATCACCGACAATGGCGTGCAATTAGCGAGCGGCCTCTTCAAGTCCTACTGTGCCAACCTGGGCATCAAGATCTACTACGCCTCCGTCGCGCACCCGCGAAGCAATGGCCGAGCATAGCGCGCCAATGCCGAGGTCCTCAAGGGCCTCAAGAAGAGGAGATTCAACAAGCTCAAGGCCCACGGAAGAAGTGGATCGACAAACTCCCGTCGGTCCTATGGTCCATCCACACCACTGCAACCAAGCCCACGGCGGCAATGCCTTTCTCCCTAGTCTATGGGGTCGAGGTTGTTCTCCCTGCTGAACTCAAGCATGGCTCTCCCTGAGCCCTGACCATCAATGAGGATAAGCAGGGGGAACTCCACGCCGAAGACATGCTGCTCCTAGAGGAGGCAAGAACCCAAGCCGCCGTCTGTGCGGCTCGGTACCAGCAAGGCCTCCAGTGCTACCACAGCAACAACATCATGCCACTCACACTGGAGGTGGGCGACCTGGTCCCGAGGAGGACCGTCTCAAGGGGAAGCTTGCACAAGCTCTCTCCCGCGTGAGACGTACCATACCGAGTAACGCACGTCGCACATCCCGGGGTGGCTCGCCTGGAGATAGAAGACAGCACGCATGTCCCAAATCCGTGGAACATCCAACACCTATGGAAGTTCTACCCTTAGGTCTTGCTCGCTCCACGTGCCTCTCCTAGGCCATGGTGACGCATCCTAGAGGGGACCCCGTGACACCACGGTAAAAACGACGCTAGGATCTCTCTCCGTGAGGGTCTCAGTGGGCTCTCACCAAGCGTGCCGCCTGGCCGCAAGAGCCTGTACCCACACAAGTGGGAAGCCGCATGGCAAACCTTTGCACCTGAACTCGCGCGAGTATCAACCCCATGACGATGGGAGTCCCGTGTCTGCAAGGTGACGTCAAGTGCTTCTTGGGGGACCGCAGGGTCATGACATCCCCAAGCGTTGTAATAGAAAGCCTCACCCACAGTAAAGTCCTCTTTTGCTAACTACACTTGTAGCCTCGACAAGCCCCTTTCTCTTTGGGAGCGCGCATCTGTTACTTCTTCCTAGGATCGGTACCCGTGCACATGTGAGACCCAATCAGAATAAACCAAGGTGGCAGAGCTCTGTCTAAATGGGTCGCTACCGTACATGACACCTAATCCAAGTCCTTGTTACTGACTTCCTCCCGAGGTATCCACGAGAAGAGCACCATACATGCACTCTCGCTCACAGAGACAACCGCCTGCCTCGCGGAGCAACCAGGCAGGATTTTCCACAAGGAAAACATGGGGCACCTCAACAAGGAGCCACCACGAGTGTGTCCACAGCCGAACTCGCCAGATGAAGGATATCGAGCCTTCCTCACAGATCTAAGTCTAACTCCCCCTCATTTACTCTCCAGAGGACTCACTTGCAAAAGATAGTAAATAATAGAACACACTCTCTTCATATTTCATGAATGAGATATATTGGGTACATAAGTGTGATGCACATCTACTACGAAGACCAACCACGGCTGAACCTGTCTCACCACAGCTATGAGACATGGTCGACCGAGGAAGAAGGCGCCAAGGATAAGGAGGAAGAAGAGGAGGCTAGATGAAGGCCGAGGACCCAGAGAAAAAGGAAGGCTGACTGATCAGGATCGTCAGACCTTCCCTATGGGCAAAGGCACCCAAAGCCTCCTCTCCTGACAAAGGCCCTCGGGCCTCCGCCAAGTCCGACTGATCACCCTTCACCTTGACGGCCGACGAGTCTTCTTCATTCTCCTCTTCAGCGACATCATCTTCATCGTCGTCACCGCTCCCGTCACTGCTTTCACTCTCGACGCAGCACTCCTCGCGCTCACCACGACACCTCAAGACCTTCACGAAGAGCATGCCTCCTCCATCGAAGCTAAGATGGAGAACCTGGTGAAAGTGCATTTCGTTTTCCCAGTGTTTTGTGTGTTAGTTAACAATACTAAGTACATTATTTATCGAGGTGTTTAGTGTGCAGGTGTTATACTTAACATCGGCATCGAGCACTGAAAAGTCGGTGAAGTTTGGCCTGAGGTTTTTGGGACAGAACTCAACCGGATTATTCGGACCGGATTATTCATCCTGGACCGGATATTCCGGTTGCTGAGAAAGGAGCTCAAAAATGGCTAAGGACTGAGAATTTTGCATACTGGAATCAACCGGATTATTCGGACCGGATATTTCATTCTGGACCGGATATTTCGGTTGCTGCGAAAAATTGCTAAGGTCTGAAGTTTTGAGCTACTGGAGTCAACCGGATTATTTGGACCGGATTATTCATCCCGGACCGGATATTCCGGTTGCTGCGAAAAACTGCTAAGGACTGGAAGTTTTGAGCTACTGGAGTCAACCGGATTATTTGTACCGGATATTTCATATCTACCGGATATTCCGGTTGCAGTTGAGGAAGTGGAAAAATGGCTAAGGACTAGAAGATTTGCGTACTGGCATCTACCGGATTATTTGTACCGGATTATTTCAGATCAACCGGATAATCCGGTCCAGCACTGCAGTTCAGCGTGGAGCAGACTAACCGGATATTCCGGTCCAAACTTGGACCGGATATTCCGGTACCTTTTTTCCTGCACAACGACTAGTTGTGAGGAGGGACTATAAATAGCCCTCCTCTTCTTCCTCAAGATCTAGTTCTTCCCCTTAGCATTGATGAGCATTTAAGAACTCACCAAATCCCTCATAACTCCCAATCCCTCCACCCAATCTTGAAGATCTTTGGAGGATTGAAGGAGAAGGCCCCGATCTACATCTTCACCGACCCGTTCTTCATTTCCCCCTCTCTAGATCGAGGGATCTTGCCTAGGGTTTCCTCTTGTGGAGAACCTAGGCTTCTTGTTTCTAGTTGGTGATTCAAGAGTTGTTGGGAGCCCCCAATTAAGTTGTGGGTGTGTGCCCCAAGGTGTTTGTAAAGGATTTGATCCCCGCCTCAAAGGGGCTCTATAGTGGAAGGTGAACTGGGCCTTTGTGGCGAAGTTCATCGGAGAATAGGGTGAAGCCTTAGTGGCGTTGAGTAGGCCTTTGTGGCGAGCTCACACCCCTCCAACGAGACATACTCCCCTAAAAGGAGGAACTCGGAAATACATCGTGTCTCCGTGTGCTTCCATCGGTTACCTCGTTCCTCCCTCTCTTTACTTACTTGTACTTGTTGCATTGATTGCTTGTCTTGTCATATAGGTAAATTCATCACTAGTTGCACTATCTAGAGAATTTACCTTTCTTGTCAAGCCTAAATTTGAGAAAAATTAAAATTTGCCGTAGCACCTATTCACCCCCCCCCCCCTCTAGGTGCCCATACTATACTTTCAATTGGTATCAGAGCCTCGGCTCTTCTATCGGGCTTAACCGCCTAAGAGTTTAAGTATGGGCGATGAGGATGACGCTCCGTCCGAAGGAAATGTGTCCATGAATGATCTCAATGCTTTGAGAGAATCATTGACCTCATCCATAGACACTAAATTTGAGGAGTTGCGTCTACTCATGACAACACTCCTCAAAGCCAAGGAACCGGAGGTGGTCGACTCATCCCCTCCGGAAACGGAGGGTGCCAAGATTGGGGTTGATGGTGAACCACCTAAAACTGCTTCCGCCGAACAATCCGCTAAGAAGGGTGTGAATGGAAAGGAAGGATATCATGCCGTTGAAGGCCATTATTCTCCCGATCCTCCCATTCCTTTTCCTCATATAATTCCTAGGGGAGATCCACCTAAAATTGATGCATATTCTTTTCGTGAATGGCAATACTACATGGAGACTCACTTGAACTCTTCTTGTATAGATCTTTGGAGAATCACTCGTGATGGATACAAGCCATATGATCCCAAGAATCTCACAAGAAGAGAGGTTGTAAATTGCCAACTCAATTACACCGCTTTGTCCATCCTTCATCAAGCCGTGGGCCCCAATCACATGCCGCATCTTCAACACTTCTCCACCGCCAAAGAGACATGGGATGCCCTTGTCGTCATGTTTGTTGGGAATGAAAGCATGCAAAGAAATCGCTATGACACCTTGACCAATGAGGCCGAAGGATTCTTCATGCGTGATGGAGAAGATCACGTTGACATGTATCGGAGGCTCAAATCTCTTGCCACCGCCTTCTCTAATGCGGGTGCAACACATATTGATGATGCTTGGATCAAGAGGAAGTTCATAATTGCCGTGATGCCTTTCGAGGGCACGGATATGAAGAGCATTCAAGGGAGACATGATTTCTCCACCATGACCTCTACCCAAGTCATGCAAGAGTTGAGCTCCTACAAAGTGCAAACCAAGAATGCTCTTGACAACCGTGCTAGGGCCATTGGAATGCATCAAGGAGCTTCCGTTGCTTTGAAGGCCAAGGTGTTGACAAGAGAAGTTGAGAATGATGAAGATGGTGAAGAAGCATTGCCTCCATTGAAGGAACAAGAATATGATCCCGTACTAAAGGATCTAATAGCTCTCACCGTGCAAAAGTTTTGGAACAATCCCCCAAAAGGCAAGAAGTTTGTTGAGGAGAAGACCAAGTCTCGTTATGGTAATGATGGGGCTCAAAAAGTGAGATCTTGCTTAAATTGCCAAGACAAATACCATTTCATTGCGGAGTGCCCCTATGAGAATAGAGAGAACCATAGCGGCAAGCTAATCCGCAAGGACAAATCCAAGGTTGAATACAAGAAACCTCATTTCAAGAAGAAACCTTTCAACAAGAAGACTCCTACCAAGTTTGTGCTCTTGACTCAAGAGGAGTATGATTCCGGAAGTGATGAAGAAGAAGAAACAACAAGTGAAGTGGCCGCTCTAGCTATTGCTTCCACTCCATCTTCGTCATCTCTCTTTGAATCCCCCAATGAAAATCTTCCTCAACGTGATGCCAAGTGCTTCATGGCTAAGGCCACGGAGGTATCATCCTCTCCTAACTCTAAGACCCCTAGTGAACTAGAACATATTACTTGTCTTAGAGAAGAAGAGGAAAGAGCCTCCTTGGACCGTTTTATGTCTAACATGCAAGGGGAGACCAAGAAGTACTTTGAGCATCTCATGAGGCAATTGGGAGAGGCCCAAGAGGCCCTTGAGAAGAAAGGTGAGATTGAGAGAAGGGATGCGGATGAAATTGCATCTCTCTCAATGACTCTTGAGGAAGAGCATGATGGTAGAGTTTCTCTAGAGGATGAACTTGAAACTATTGAAACCACTCATAATGAACTTGTCTCTAAAATCATTAAGGAACGTGATCTTGCTATTGCTAAATATAAAAAGGCTAAAAAGGATAAAGTAGAGTTTGGGGTTGGTCATGGTAAACTAACCGAGGAATTTGAAAAGCTAACCATTGCTCACAAAGCTTTGGAAAGCCAACACTCATCCCTCAAAAGGTTGCATGAACAACTTCAAACTCAACTTACTCAAGCCTAACCATCCTAGCACTTCTACTTCTTTCTTGTGATCATGCAAATATTATTGAAGAAAATGCTAGGTTGAAGGATGAGCTTGCAAGCTCAAGGGCAAAAGCACTCAAGTTGAAAAGGTGGTGCTTGCCACCCCACAAGTGGTTGCCTCAAGCACTAATGCGGTCATTTCTATACCACAAGTGAGTGCTCCAAGGCAACAAGTGGGCAAGCAAGGACTTGGCTATGTAGCCAAGAAAAGGAACAAGAAGAAGAAGAACAAGAAGAAGAACAAACATGGTGGCTTCGGGTGGTATTGTCATGAGGGACAACACTACTCGTAGCTCCTCCGCGGGAACTAACAACCCACACCATTTCTTATATGTTGATTATTATGGTGTTGTGCAAGCTAAATATGTTGGTCCTATTGAGGGTTTTATTGACTACACTATATGGGTTCCAAAGACCCTTGTTGCTAACATGAAGGGACCCAACTCGGGTCCTAACTCTAGTCAATGATCTCTTGCAGGACTATGCTTCCGGTGGGACTAAATGGATTCTTGATAGTGGATGCACTAATCATATGACCGGAAGCAAAGAACTTGTGACGGAGTTGCAACCAAATGACATCCAAGCAACCGTCACCTATGGGGACTCGTCCAAGTCTAAGGTATCCGGATTTGGCAAGGTTGTGGTGGCTCCCGATATCACTATCGTGAACGTCATGCTTGTCGAATCCCTTGGTTACAATTTACTTTCCGTCCGTTCTCTTAGTAAGATGGGTCTTTCCGTCTTCTTTGATGGTGATATGGTGGTCCTTTTGAGAAGCAAGACTCTTGACGTCGTTCACGTGGGACATGTTGAAAATGAGTTGTATGTGGTGGACTTTTCGAAGTCAACCAACACTCAAGCAATGTGTCTTTTCGGGAAGGCGAACTTGGGATGGTTGTGGCATCGCCGCCTATCCCATGTCAACATGAGAACTTTGCAAAGTCTTCACAAAAGTGGCCTTATTGTTGGACTAAAAGAAAATGTTTCCTTTGCAAAGGATCGCGTTTGTAGGTCATGTGTTGAGGGAAGATGCATGACATTGTGCACAAGGCCAAGACTATTATCTCATCAAAGAGGATCTTGGAGCTTCTTCATGTTGATCTCTTTGGTGCCGTGCCCGAGGCAAGTCTTGGCGGCAAGAAGTATTGCTTGGTGATTGTCGATGATTATTCAAGATACACTTGGGTTTATTTCTTCAAGTGCAAGAGTGAGACTCAACAAACCATCATCGACTTCTCCAACGAAGTGCAACGTCAACACAATGTGCAAATCATGGCTATTAGGAGTGATAATGGGTCGGAGTTCAAGAACTATACATTGAATGAATTTCTTAGTGAAGAAGGCATTCGTCACCAATACTCCGCCACTTACACTCCTCAACAAAATGGTGTTGCCGAAAGGAAGAATCGCACTCTCTTGGATATGGCAAGGACCATGTTGGCGGAGTACTCTTCTCCTCAATATTATGGGCCGAGGCCGTATCCACCGCATGCCACTCCTCCAACCGCCTCTACATCCGCAAAGGCTTGAGCAAGACCCCATATGAGATCCTCACCGGCAACAAGCCCAACGTATCCTACTTCCGTGTATTCGGTTGTAAGTGCTTTTATTTGATCAAGGGTATTAGGTTGTCGAAATTTCAATCCAAAACTATTGAGGGTATTTTGTTGGTTACGGTGCCGAATCCCACACTTATAGAGTCTATGACAAAGCCTCACGGATTGTCATAGAATCTTGTAGTGTGGTGTTCGAGGAAAATGACGGCTCCCAAGTGGCGCAATTTCATGTTTCAAATGTAGATGTTGAAATGCCTCAAGAAGCCATAGGAAGGATGGGTGTGGGATTCTTCCGCCCCATCGAGGGACACCTTATGGCGACTCGAGAAGGACTATGCTCTACCCAAGTGGAGCCCTCCTCTACATTTGAAGATCAATCCAAGGAGCCACCTACTACACCTAACCGAGAACATATTCAAGACCCTCCTCTCATTGATCAAGTGACTCCGCAAGTCGTACCCACTCCTCTCACTAATGCGAGTCAAGATCAAGGCCAAGATCATTCTTCCTCGTCATCCTCTTCTCAAGTTGAAGCTAGTGTTGAAGATATTGTTGATGACAATGTTGATGATCAAGGCCATGTTGGTCAAGATGTGGACCCAAATGATCAAGATGATCAAGTGATCCCTCCTCGCAATAATGAGGAGATCGAAGCCCGTCGCATCAAAAGGATAAGAAGAGCTTTGAAGCAAATTGATGCCCAAGATAACAAGGTCTTGGAGGATGTTCAAGCTAGAAGATCCACTAGAAGGCAATTGGCTCATTTTTGTGAGCATCAAGCTCATATTTCTATGGTGGAGCCTAAGAAAGTGTATGAAGCTCTTGAGGACTCCGATTGGGTTGAAGCTATGCATGATGAGCTCAATAACTTTGAGCGCAACAAGGTTTGGAGATTGGTTGAGAAACCCAAGGATTGCCACAATGTTATTGGCACCAAGTGGATATTCAAGAACAAGCAAGATGAGAATGGCATTGTCATTAGGAACAAGGCAAGATTGGTCGCTCAAGGTTACACCCAAGTTGAAGGCATTGACTTTGATGAAACTTGCGCCCGTGGCTCGCCTTGAGTCCATCCGTATCCTCCTTGCTTATGCTTCCTCACATAATTTCAAGTTGCAACAAATGGATGTGAAAAGTGCTTTCTTGAATGGTCCACTAAAAGAGGAGGTATATGTTAAGCAACCTCCGGGGTTCGAGAATCTCAACTTTCCTAACCACGTTTACAAACTTGACAAGGCTCTCTATGGTCTCAAACAAGCACCTCGTGCTTGGTATGAGCACCTTAGGGAGTTGTTAGATGATCGTGGTTTCGAAGTTGGGAAGATCGACCCCACTCTCTTCACCAAGAGAGTAAAGGGAGAGCTTTTCATATGCCAACTCTATGTGGACGATATCATCTTTGGCTCAACTAACCAAGCTTTCAATAATGAGTTCTCTAAGCTTATGACTGACAGGTTCGAGATGTCTATGATGGGTGAGCTTAAATTCTTTCTTGGCTTTGAGATCAAGCAATTGGCTCGTGGGACCTTCATTTCTCAAGCCAAGTATACCCAAGATATGATCAAGAGGTTTAACTTCCAAGATGCTAAGATCAAGACATCTCCTATGCAAGTCAAGTGTCATCTCTCTCGTAATCCAAAAGGGAGTAAGGATGTGGACCAAAAGCTCTATCGTTCTATGATTGGTTCTTTGCTCTATCTTTGTGCATCTAGGCCCGATATCGTTTTGAGTGTAGGTGTGTGTGCAAGGTATCAAGCGGCTCCTAAGGATTGCCATCTAATGGCGGTTCATAGAATCTTTCGCTATTTGGTTCATACCTCAAGATTTGGTTTGTGGTACCCAAAGGGGGCACAATTTACTCTCAATGGATATACGGATTCCGATTGGGCGGGTGATCAAGATGATAGGAAGTCAACTTCGGGGGCTTGCCAATTCCTTGGTAGGTCCCTTGTAAGTTGGTCCTCGAAGAAACAAAATTGCATCTCTCTCTCCACCGCCGAAGCGGAATATGTTGCCGCCGCAAGTGCATGCACCCAATTGCTATGGATGAGGCAAACTCTCAAGGAATATGGAGTTCATTTGGACAAAGTACCTCTTCTATGTGACAATGAAAGTGCTATCAAGATTGCATACAATCCGGTGCAACACACAAGGACGAAGCACATTGAGATTCGCCACCACTTCATCCGTGATCACGTGGCGAGAGGAGACATTGCACTCGGTTATGTGCCCACCAAGGACAATCTTGCGGATATTTTCACGAAGCCACTTGATGATGCAAGGTTCATGTTCTTGAGGAATGAGCTAAATGTGATTGATTCAAGGAGTTTGGCTTGACTATCTTGCGCACACCCCTATAGATGAAACGTGTTCGAGCTTAGATGTAGGCATGGACATAGGGGGAGTGCTATCCTAACACATTGGGTTCTCTCTCCCCCCATTATGCCCATAGCAAAAAATTCATTGTAATCTCTCTTTTTCTAATGTTGAATTGTGAGCTTCAATGTTGAGTTTTGGCAATGCCCCCAAGATATATCTTCGCGGTTGCATACCAAGAACTCTTACATGGTGGCTTCGGCCACCACCCTCTTCATTGCGAAGAGTTGGATCTTAGTTGGGTTTTCCTACTTGTCATTTTATTGCATTTCGTGTGTTTTTCCCGGCTAAGTGTTTCTTGCTAGGAAAATCCCACTCAATTGGTATTTTTAGTTGGTTGCTTCTTGCTCTTGAGAGGGATAAGTACTAGTCTCAGTTTGGTAATTCTATCCTAAGCCTTTCTCTCAAAAAGCCTTTCTTTCTAAGCACTAGTGTCGTCCGTTGAAAACGAGGAAATTTCGAATCTGGAGGCAGTCGGAATTTCCGGTTCAGTTTTGAACCGGAATATCCGGCTGTACCGGAATATCCGGTTCAAACTTGAACCGGAATATCCGGTTCGGCGAAATCCATATAACCTGGAGCCCGACGGGGATGGGCAGTTCTTGCCCTATTTCCCGTCCGCTCCTCTCCACCAAATCGCCGCCGCCGTGGTTCTTGGCCTCCCGGGCCGTTTCCTCCGCAAGATCTTGGAGATTTGACCCGGATCTTGATCTCCTCGCGTTTTGGATCGATTCTACCCAAGCTTTTCTCTCCATGGATCCCAGTATAGTTCAAATCTCTTGAATCTTGGTGCTATAACCTCACCTTCCATGGATGTGCGTCTTTGTTGGCTTGCTTGGTAGATTTCGTTCCGAAGAGGACTCCCCATACATGCTAGAAATCATAGAGTAGATCACTTGTTTGCAATCCTTGTGGAAATCTGAGATCTAGGTTGATTTTGTGTTGTTCCGAAATTTACCGGAATATCCGGTCCACGACTGAACCGGAATATCCGGGTAACCGGAATATCCGGTTCAGTTTTGAACCGGAATATCCGGCTGAGTCCAGTACCGTTTTAAGGGCAGCCCCAAATGGATCTTTCCCAGATTTCTACCTCGATTGTTTCCTGTAATCTTCTCTATTGTTTCTATGTATGATTGTATTCGTTGTATGACACTAGTGTACTCATCTTGTGCTTTTCCTACTATATCTTGTTTCACAGATGGTGACCACGATCGAAGCGTTCCAAAGCTCAAGAAGCTAGTCTCTACCCGTAACAAGAGGAAACCTCGGCTCAACTATAAGACCGACATTCCGATTCAGGAGTTCAATGAGCTCAGAAAGCAGGATGCCTATCTTTCTCCAAGGGTTGGCAACATTGATCCTCGTTTCTGGAATCTGGAGCAGTCCTACATTTACACTGACATCTATTGTGACTTCCGCTACCCGTGCCGCCCTATGCATCCATATGACCATGCCGCTCTCAAGGCCAAGGATGAGTTTGCAGATGCAGCAAGTATTGTTGAGCGCTTCGGTTTGGTGAAGCTCATGGAGACCCAGTGCAACTACAACACGCAGCTGGTGATGCAGTTTATGTCCACCCTCGTGTACTCCACTGGTGATATTGTGACCCGTCTTAAGTGGATGTCTGGAGATACACCTTGTGAAGCTTCCTTTGAGAGGTTTGCTCGGCGTCTTGGCTACTCTTACAGCGAGCACCCTCCTCTTGGTCACCGCGTCCATGAGGTTGATAGGCCGAGGAGGGAGGTGTCCATGGCTGAGCTTTACGCCCCTGGTTTCACTGTTGGGGGGCTTGAGGGACTGCTTCCTCTTTATGATCAGCTGGTGCGTATCTTCAGAGCCTTCCTTGTGCCGAGTGGAGGTAACAACGATGCTCTCACCACCCCTCTGTGCAACCTTCTGATTCTGGCTAAGGAGTGTATGGAGGAAGAGGACCCGGCTGTCTCATATACTGTGGATGTGATGGACATCATCTTTCACGAGCTCTATGCTGCTATGATTGGTGGCTACACCATACCCTATGCTCCCTATATCATGATGCTTATCAAGTATGAGATGCGGAAGGAGTACACCGAGCTACCCATGGTTGAGCACAAGGTGAGGAAGCTGTATGTCAAGAGGAAGGTGAAGACTGCGGCTGCTTCTCGGAGTGCTCCATTTGAGGGTGGTTCCTCTATGGGTGGTCCTTCTAGCTCTCAGTCTGCTCCCAGGGTGCCTGTGTCTGATCTCACCACCTTGCGCAACGTCAGGAAGCTATCCTGGTTTCAGCGCAACGTGCTCTGCATGAAGCTGGACATTCACAAGGAACAGTACAGGGCATATCGCAGGGACACTGATTTGGCCAGCTCTCAGCGTCAGATTCTCCATCACGTGAGTGGTGGCACTGGTGATGTTCCTGCTCCTCTTGATGCTCAGTCCTACTCTGCTTGGTCTACTGAGGATTCCACTCCTTGGGAGAGCATTGAGGCGGCCCTCAGGTCTACTCGGGAGACTGCTTCACGAGCTCATGATGCTGCTGCTGATGAGGAGGAGTCTGATGATGAGCAGGGATCTGGAGACGAGTCGGATGCTTAGACCGTGTCTGGGGCGTTAGTTAGCTATTTCCCTCCTTTTTGGTGTCTCGATGCCAAAGGGGGAGAAGTAGCTATTATAGACTACGGGATTTGCATGGGTTCGGGCACAAGCATTTGCCTTTATCCTTTCTTTGAGAGCTTGTGTCCATTTTATCTTCATTTGTCGTGCTTGTGAACTTGTCGTTTATTGTCGTTTAAAACTATGTGTGCTATTATGTGTGTGACTATTGGTTATCTGGATATTATCATGGTTATCTATTTATGGTGTGTTGGTTATCTATCGGATATGTTGAGGAGATTATCTATGATTGTGCTTGGTTATTCTTGGATATATCGTTCTCGCACAAGGTATATACTTCTTTACACTCAACATATTGGTGATGTTGTCTCATTGTCGTGTTTGCTACTTGTTGAAAATCTCTTCCTATACATCATTGCATCTATTTGCGTTTGAGGCAAACAAAAGATATGCATAGAGATAGGGGGAGAGATTTTCATCTTGTTTCAAGCATGCTTACTGTCAAGGTTTATTGCAAATCTTAGTATTGTCATCTAACACCAAAAAGGGGGAGATTGAAAGTGCATTTCGTTTTCCCAGTGTTTTGTGTGTTAGTTAACAATACTAAGTACATTATTTATCGAGGTGTTTAGTGTGCATGTGTTATACTTAACATCGGCATCGAGCACTGAAAAGTCGGTGAAGTTTGGCCTGAGGTTTTTGGGACAGAACTCAACCGGATTATTCGGACCGGATTATTCATCCTGGACCGGATATTCCGGTTGCTGAGAAAGGAGCTCAAAAATGGCTAAGGACTGAGAATTTTGCATACTGGAATCAACCGGATTATTCGGACCGGATATTTCATTCTGGACCGGATATTTCGGTTGCTGCGAAAAATTGCTAAGGTCTGAAGTTTTGAGCTACTGGAGTCAACCGGATTATTTGGACCGGATTATTCATCCCGGACCGGATATTTCGGTTGCTGCGAAAAACTGCTAAGGACTGGAAGTTTTGAGCTACTGGAGTCAACCGGATTATTTGTACCGGATATTTCATATCTACCGGATATTCCGGTTGCAGTTGAGGAAGTGGAAAAATGGCTAAGGACTAGAAGATTTGCGTACTGGCATCTACCGGATTATTTGTACCGGATTATTTCAGATCAACCGGATAATCCGGTCCAGCACTACAGTTCAGCGTGGAGCAGACTAACCGGATATTCCGGTCCAAACTTGGACCGGATATTCCGGTACCTTTTTTCCTGCACAACGACTAGTTGTGAGGAGGGACTATAAATAGCCCTCCTCTTCTTCCTCGAGATCTAGTTCTTCCCCTTAGCATTGATGAGCATTTAAGAACTCACCAAATCCCTCATAACTCCCAATCCCTCCACCCAATCTTGAAGATCTTTGGAGGATTGAAGGAGAAGGCCCCGATCTACATCTTCACCGACCCGTTCTTCATTTCCCCCTCTCTAGATCGAGGGATCTTGCCTAGGGTTTCCTCTTGTGGAGAACCTAGGCTTCTTGTTTCTAGTTGGTGATTCAAGAGTTGTTGGGAGCCCCCAATTAAGTTGTGGGTGTGTGCCCCAAGGTGTTTGTAAAGGATTTGATCCCCGCCTCAAAGGGGCTCTATAGTGGAAGGTGAACTAGGCCTTTGTGGCGAAGTTCATCGGAGAATAGGGTGAAGCCTTAGTGGCGTTGAGTAGGCCTTTGTGGCGAGCTCACACCCCTCCAACGAGACGTACTCCCCTAAAAGGAGGAACTCGGAAATACATCGTGTCTCCGTGTGCTTCCATCGGTTACCTCGTTCCTCCATCTCTTTACTTACTTGTACTTGTTGCATTGATTGCTTGTCTTGTCATATAGGTAAATTCATCACTAGTTGCACTATCTAGAGAATTTACCTTTCTTGTCAAGCCTAAATTTGAGAAAAATTAAAATTTGCCGTAGCACCTATTCACCCCCCCCCCTCTAGGTGCCCATACTATACTTTCACCTGGTAATGTCTATGCATGCTTCTATTCTTGTATACAGTGTTGGGCCTCCAAGTGCTGAGGTTTGTAGAACAGCAGCAAGTTTCCCTTAAGTGGATCACCCAAGGTTTATTGAACTTAGGGAGGTAGAGGTCAAAGATATCCCTCTAAAGCAACCCTGCAATCCAGATACAAGAAGTCTCTTGTGTCCCCAACACATCTAATATACTTGTTAGGTATATAGGTGCACTAGTTCGGCGAAGAGAGAGTAAAATACAAGCATTATGGGTGATTATAAGTGATAAAAACAATCTGAAATAAATATTGCAGAAAGCAAACATGTAGCAGAACAGGCGGAAAATGGTGTTTCAATGCATGGAAATGAGGCCTAGGGCTCCTACTTTCACTACAGGACACCCTCAAGAATGAAAACATAATTGAATGCATAAATATCATCTCTTCACTATGCTACTCCGAACCACTCTCCGGTCGAATAATGAACACTAATCATTGCGTAGGGCTTTAACAACACTCCTCAAGTCTCTATTCCATCTCTAGGGCACCCCAATGTCACTACGAGCGCCATAAATTAGTACTAAACAAACGCCACAACTTCATAGGTTCACCTTCCAACACAATATATAAATATCATACTAAACCACACGGAGCACACACTGTCACCTTTACCCCGTGATCAAAGTGTTTACGGATACAAAAAAACCACTTGAGTAGCATAACAGATGAAGATCAATCTACATATTCAAGTAGATTACAAAGCTCATGATCACATAAAGATCACACCATGGAGAGAGAGATGAACTACATAGCTATCGGTAGAGCCCTCAGACCCGAGGGAGAACTACTCCCTCCTCATCATAGGAGACAGCAAGGGTGATGGAGATGGCGGTGGAGTCGATGGTGATGGCTTCCGGGGGCACTTCCCTGTCCCGGCAGGGTGCCAGATCAGAGATCTGTCCCCCGAAACTTGTCGGCGGAGGCGGCGGAGCTACGGATGTATTTTGTGGAAAAGGTCGATTCCTCTAGGGTTTATGCCTCGGGGAGTATATATGGGTGAAATGGTGATGCCGAGAGGTGGCCAGGGGGCCCACACCCCTAGGTGGCGTGGCCAGGGGGACCCGCGCCACCCCATGGTGTGCCCACCCTGTGGCCCCCTCCGGGGCTCTTCGGGACTTCTGGATGCTTCCGGGACTTTTAGGAATTCTGACTTTCGAATTTTCCAATTCCGAGAATATTTCCACAACAACTTTTCTGAAACTAAAAACAACAGAAAAAAGGGAACTGGCTCTGTGGCATCTTGTTAATAGGTTAGTCCCGGAAAACATAAGAAAACGTAGGAAAACATACGGAAAACATGTAGCAGTAGGCATAATATCAACATGGAACATCAGAAATTATAGATACGTTTGAGACGTATCACCTGGCTCTCATCCAGCTTCTGGGCATGTGCGAAGGTTTTCAACCCTCTCGACAGCGACAAGTGGCCAGCGGAGCAAAACTCCACGGACACCCACCAGGGTCCATTGATGCAACCCACCACCTGGAGCCGGAACCCACGGGGCGAGCTGCGACCGGTGGACCTCGCAAAGGAGTCAGGGAGCCTCAGGTAATTGTGGAGGCGGCTGCAGATGGGCATCAGGAAATCGCGCGCCAGCACATGAGTGTCCTCTGTCCAGCGGGGGATACGACTCCCCATCACTCCACGACCACGAGAAGCACGAACACCTCGGCCGAGTTGGCCCCGAGCGCTCACCTCTGCTCGAGCTGAAGACCCCTCAGGCTTGTTCGCATCCACCAAGGCACACCGCATGCTGCGCCGTGGGGTAGCACCGGAGTCCAGCGGCGCACCTCGACCACCTCGCCCACAGAGAGCCATGGAGAACCTCTTTTCTTTTTTCTCTCTTCAGGTGAAGAACGGGAAGTGGGAGGGAGTGAAGATGGCGCTGGGAAAGAGGGGGCACCCCCCTATTTATGCACGAGCTGAAGAATGGCACCGCGCCCGTTTCGTCTTCTCGCTGGCCCGTGCATCGAAGCAAGGGGCCACGTCCCGAGGGAGGACGTGACCAGACTCCCAGGAAGTTACTACCCTGTGGCGCCCCACCAGAGAGGTCATTACGACTGGACGTTTCCACCACGTGTGTGAGATCGTGGGATTTCCCACAAACCATTGCGCCATGTGTCGCGGCTGGGCCCGCAACTTAAGGGCCGAAGCCGCTTCGCCTCCTCCTGACGCGCGCGCGTCATGGGCCCGGGGGCTACTGTCGGACCCACAGATACCAGGGTATCCTAGGCCGTCTGATGCTGGCCCAGCCCACACAGTACGGAAGGAGTTCGTACTAGCTCGCTACGGGAGATGGGCGCACCGGCCCCGCTCTCTCAAAGGACCATCCCTTGGCGAGGAGCCATCTTCGGTGGTAACCCCGCACATCGTCGGAGAGGAGCCCTGCTTCGCCCACACTCCTCCCCAGAAGAACCCCCGCCCGTTGGGAGATAGCCCATGTGGGGATGACACCCGACCTTCTGCGCGAGTGACGGAGGCACCGTAGGGCTACAGAGCAGCTTTGGCCACAGTTTCCATTCTTGTGTATAAAGTATGGAGCACCTCTACACGCGCCAAAGCCTTGACCGAGGCTTTCCTCTTTGGTGCAAGGATACCGTTCTACCACTACAAGACAGAGGGAGCGTCATCGGAGCCCCCACCTCTCTGCCATGGATGGTGGCACTGTCCTCGACGACCGGAGACAGCTGGTGTTGTAGGGCGCCGCAGAGTACTCCTTTGGCACATTGTGGTAGCCCTTTCCCTCCCAATGAGCGGGAAAGAGGGCCAAGTGCCGGTATAAGAAGGTCTCTCCTTCTCTCGTAAAAGGAGGTCGATCATAAGATAGATAGCCAAGTTTCTAGGAGAGCGCCCGTAGTCTGTTCCGAGCATGAGCTCGCGCTTGTACTGTACATATCACCGTGCAATCCATCAGACAAGCAGGAGTAGGGTTGTACACCATCACGGTGACCTAAAACTGGGTAAACTCTTTGTGTCTCCATTGTTGACCTTCACGAGTTCCCCTCTCGAGGACCCTCGAGGTTCGTTAGATCGTGGTTAGCCCCCACTGTTCGAACCTCTAGAAGCAACCCTGTCCAGGACAGACCCACTTCTCCGACACCCGCCTGATTCTTTATTCCGATGAGGTGAGAACATATTACATGGTGCCGCATAAATTAGATCTGGCGTAACTATTGGCTAGGGCTGCTTTTCCTGATCTATGACCCCCTCCTGGACCTTATATGGGGAGCCGGGTCTGAGGAGTCGTACATGAATTGGACTCGATTCTGAGTCAGTTCTACTTTAACTTTTTGAGCAAGTCTTTCCTTGCGACTATCCTATCTTGGACCCATAGCGGGATCTGGTTCCACTTCCCAAAGGCCTTCCTGGGACGCCCCCTAATGGGCTGCACCCGGTAGGCCCATAGTGTGTGTGTGGGGGGTCTCTCGGGTACCCCACGTCAATTAACTTCCCTGAAACCTCTCTGATTGACGTTGGACTTCTTTATTTGGCATCGTATCGACATCTCACATTCATAAAACCAATAGCAACAAATTAAAGGTTGGCACGGCTTAAGCATGTGACTCGTAAAGACTCCATAACACATAGACATGTTCGGGAACTTACGGAACAATCACCAACAGCATGACCATGGACGCCCATGATGGCTCATGTGCATTCACGGAGATTGAGGGAACCTTACAAGTTAATCATTGCACTTATTCTCTTAACTTCATGATACCAACGATATCACGAGGTGAGACTATGTGATCTAGTCTGATCAAACTCTTTGATCATAACACATATAAAACTCGTTACCGATATCGTCCTCTTTTATCATCCATATCCCCGATGTCCTTGTGATAAATCACACTATGTCTGACCAACCGATTTGTTGAAATCGGTGATAAAGGGAGGACCTAGAGCATTATCTCTCTATCGTCTAAAGGAGTTAAGTACTAGTCTTGAACGATCTCAGTTTCATTACACTTTCTAGATTATACCCCAAATGTCAACATTATGATCCTCAATTACGGCAAGATGGTTGATGACATCCAAATTATAACTTTCAATAGTGTTGTCACTAGATATTCTCATAGTATAGGAATTATAGTCAATTACAACTTTATATCTAATTTGCTAAATACATTACAATTTCTCTTTTAGTAAGATCATATACTTGGGTCGGTTTAGTACTATTGTTACCCTAACAATAAACTTGTATGTTTTGCTAGATTTTTAACCAAGCCCATGATCAGAAAAACATGATCATCTCACAAATCATAAGCTAATCTTAGAGACAAGATTAGGAACTCTTGTTTGCTTATGTCTTCACACCTGCACAAAGGTTTTCCTTTGAAAACTCAATTTTCAAGTGCTATAGAGGTTGTAGCATGATGACATAAACTTAATTTCGAGCTTGGAGATAGAATAATAACTGAATATTATTGTCTCTAGGGCATATCTCCAACCGTTCCTTCTCATGGCGTGACTCCTGTGACTACTTCTCAGGTGCAGCTTCCAATGTTTATCCCTGGTGCTGCCCGAAGGGGCATCTTGTATTCTTTTGGCGTATAGAAGAGTGTTTGTGGCTCCACTGGACCGAACCCGACTGGAAGCTGGCTCTTGTGCCTCTGGTATTGTACCATGTATAGCTCCCACTGGCATAGGATGGGGTGGATTCCCTCATTATCTAGACGCTCAGCCTCGTGAAGGATGGCGTCTTGTGTTGTGTTGATGCGCGCATTCTCGGTCGCGATGTTCTGTTGGACGCAGGCTAGCTATTGATGGAAATTCTCGATCTTCGTGGCTCATTATGCTACGTTATCCGGAGTGTCCAGGTCTACGAGAAGCACACTGAGTGCTCTAGTGAGCCGCTAATCCTAGTACACCCGGACCTTCTGCGTCGGCTCCTCCATCAGTCCCTACTCCTCTGCCGACCGCTGTTGTTGGACCAACTCAGTGCGATTGTGGTCGCCGACCCTTGAAGTGGTCTTCCGTCCGCTCCTAGCAACAGGTTCTGGTTGGTGCTCGTGTCAAATGGAGTTTTGATCAGGTTTCCATTCACATCAAAATGAGGTGTTGTAGACAACTATGTGACAAGGTGGTCCATGAGAGACTGGGTACTCCTCCTCATCCGAGTATCCACCTAGACTTTTGTCAAAAAGCTAGAGGATGGACTCAGTCTCATCGATATAGTTGTTTCCGACTGATGATTCGTCGTACGAGTGGACGAGTGTAGCTTCTCCAGAGACAAACTCCCCTCGGGAGACGGCTCCTGCCTAGATCCTCCAATGAACCCAACGAAGACACTGATCTTGCAAAAGAGGACCCGAAATCCTTACTCCAACGAGCCGGTCTTGGGACCTAGCATGCGTCGTTGATGTAGGTCCTTCCGTGTCGGCTCGTCCTCATCCGGACGATTGCGAGTTTCTCGATCCCTAGGAGAGCTCCCTCCAAGAAGACAACGCCCTTGCGCGCTGGCCCCATGGTGGGCGCCAACTATCGTGAGGTTGTCACGACGGGTGTCATCATAGGAGAACTTAGTTTTGTGGCCATTGCTACGAGGTGAAGCCTTGTATGGGGTTGATCGGAATCAAGAGATGCGAGTTTACCTAGGTTCGACCTCTCTATTGAGGGCAAACCCTACTCCTCCTAGATTGCTTATTGATGATGAAGATCTTGATTACAAGATGTGATTTTGTCTACCTATGTCTTAAGAGATATTTCTTAATGATTATTTTCTTACGAACCAAGAACCCCTTTATATAATAGCCGATCCTAGGATTACAAGACACCTATGGGTTCTTCTCATGGTCAGAGTCCTATTCTAACTCTTCACAAGCACTTCATGTCTTCCAAGTTTGGATCTCTATCTTGTAGGTGGACTTACGGAAATCCTAGTCCAGTCCTTGTTGGTCGGGTTCCTCGCATGCTCGCCAGCCCACTGGGACCCATCCCAAGTAATTTCCTAGACAACCCGGTTTCTGGGCCTCCAGGTCCTGGCAGGTTGTGTCTTGGACACCGTGGGCCTTATCCGTGGGTAGTTCCCCCGACAAGCTATCCTAGTTTCACCAACTCATTGAGACCAACTTTACTATGTCTCATATTGCAAAGGTCATAGGCATAATGGCAGGCTAAATCTTCGTCCACCCTCTAGTGGATTTTGATGCGTCAGCCAGATTAAAGACGAGCGGTATGGGGACTCTCCATCTACTCAGACCCAGCCATGACTGCCCCCATTCAAAGCTTATCGTCGCTCCACCTACAAGTCAGAGCGATATTCAAGGAGACACATCCCTCCATGTGCAATATTTTCATGTTGGTGAGCCACCATGGAGGGGCATGTACCCCCAACTTTCCTCGGAGTGGCGGGGTACCGGGATGATAGGAGAAGACAGTGGCCCCACTTCGGCGATTTGGTCATCGCCCCGACAACGGCAGACTATTTGCCAAGACCATGCCCGGGGGCTACTGTCGTAGCCGTGGGATACGGAGTATCCATGACCGTGGTCAAAGTGGGACACTGCCTATAATACCCAGGAAGACATAGGCAGTGACTCCGGTTCCTGCACAAGGATTAGAATCGGTTGAGCTAAGGCACCTCCCAACACTTCTAGAACCTTGGGGACCTCCTGAGTCATGAGGGAGGGACGCACTCCTCCCACCCAAGACTTAGAGTTCAAGGCTCCCCTATTCTACGCCAAGAAGACTATGATCTCATAATAGGACAGCCAGTCCTGCGTCCAGACTCCTTGTCGGCTCCCTCCCGCCAAAAGCAGGCGTGCTTTTTACCCTTAACAGCCCCAACAAGTGTGAATCCAATCAGCAAGGCACAATTGTCCGTCCCCCACCAAGGAGATCCACCTGCCAAGACTGAAGACTAGTTTTACTATGTGACCATATGTGGCTTCCTCTTGGCTATAAAAGGAAGACCAAGTCACCAGTTGGAGGCGGGAAAAATAGATAATAGCATAGCATGAGTATAACACTAGGCTAGAACAAGCGATACACCTAAGGGATATAGGAGACACATGATCATCTCCCAGGAAGGATATGCTCTGCTTCTTCTTCCTCCGGCCATGGATTTGATATCACCTGGGAACAACCTTGTAGCCAAACTCTGTCACCATGAATACCACATATGCAGCGGCATGAACCTTGGTAAAAAAAAAAACTACCGTCTCCTTGGGTTGCTTGAGATGTGCGAGAGAGCCTGAGTGATCCCTCCTACCGCACATTTCCCGAACCTAAAAAGGTGGTGTTGCGCACTCTTAGTATCCTTTATCCATGACACGGCAGTCATGTTGGCCAGATCGATATGTATGGCGCACACACACCCTACCTGGCGCGCGTACTGTCGAAGGATTATTTTCACGATCCTAAGGCAATCTCAAAACCCAGGGTCAAAAGTGAGTTTATTTGTTCGGCGGGTGGTGTGGGTCAACATATTTGAGTCACGGATGAAGTAGACGAATTAGATGAAGTTTCCTAAGACTTTATTCATGGAGTTTCTACAATATTTATACAAATTTTTACATCGGCGAGATTATAGGTACGCTTAGTCAAGGAGTTTCAAGTATCTAGGGGTTTAGGCTAAGGTGTACAGGATGACAGTGAAATCGTGGCCTCGGTCATGCATGGTTTGATCATTGATTCTTTACAAAGTGCTTGGGTATATATATGCCTTGGCGAGTGTCCCTGTCTTGTATTACTAAGGTTTTCCCTTCTGCCTTGTACGTGAAGTCTTGATTCCATAGATTTTCTTCAATGTATTCCGTGTAGAGGTAACTTTTTGGAAACCTTGATGTAGCATGGCAGGCTGAGGTCTGTGGAGGAGCTTCTAGAAGCGAGCTACCGGCCGGGGGATTCATCTGAACGTCGTGGGGGTAAGAGTGGTACACGTCCATAGGATTATGGCCTAAAACCCACTCATCTTCGACAAGGTCCAAAAGTGGAATCGAGAAGATCTAGAGAAGGTGCAAATTTCTGATGGCACAGGGTATGTCTGTGCTGGTAGGTTGGTCAAAATATACGATATGCTTCTCCTAATATAGCTACCTAGGACGTCGGTTAATCCCTATCGGTAATAACCCTATGAACCAATCAAATCAGCAACAAATGCTACAGATAACGAGTATGTTAAGATTCATAATTAATCACAATTGTCTAGCCCAGCTAGTTCGTTCAAGAAACATGACGTGCATGCATGGTGAGGAGTGACGAGCCCGACGACGGAAGAAGGGCGTGCATGGACCACTCCTCTTCTCAATCTCCTCGTGGATGGTAGAGGGGCAACCTTTAATGAGATCCAACTCTCTCTCCACTACAATTTGGGACTAAACTTATTGCAAGCTCTTGGCATGCATAATTTTCCTTTGAGATTTTTCACGAATTGTTTTGTCTATGGGCCTAAGGCCCAAAAAATTCAACATTCTATAGGTGAGGTGGTTGTGTCAATGTTGCCATATCTGGTGACGTTGGGACTAGACACGTAGAATTTCTTACCATTGTGTGGCGAGGTCAGCAATAGTTGACATTTTTATATTGTGTATGTAGTAGTCCATCCGTCTTGAATAAGTGCACATTTTCCTTTTATAGAAGTCAAATATTTTAAAGTTTGACCAACCTTATAGGAGTCAAATATTTTAAAGTTTGACCAACCTTATAAGAAATATACTTTCATAATACATGGATTTATATCATATATGTTGATTTTATTCTCTATAAAGTTAGTCAAAGTTTAAAAAGTTTGACCAAGATCAATGCTAGTGGTACACTTATTTGAGGACGGAGGGAGTAGGTTATTTTGACATGTTTCTCTAGTGCATGTTGCAAAGTGTTGTTGCTTATGTCAATTTACGATGTTACTTACTCGATTCTGTATGTTGTGTATGTTACAGTCTATTTTGACTCTTTGTTGCGATTAATAGGGAACGTTGCATATCCTGGTTTTTTATGTTGCATACATGTATCTGAATATTGCACAAGTTTTTGGTCGTCATACCACAGGGAAATTGTTGCAATTTCAGAAGAAAAAATTGCATACTGCATATGATTGTTTTGTTGCTGCGGTTGAACTCTTCAAAATCGTCACTTAAATAATATGGCAAGTGCATGATTTTTTTTCCTAGGTGGCATGCCTAGCCGTCACTATACTCCCTTTTCATGGGTGGTGATTAGTTTTCCTCCACTTTTCCTCTCTTCCCTTTGATATTGTTTTCATGTTTCTTCATAGACAATACCAGGAATCTTCGTTGCAATGGAGTAGATGACGACGATGTGTTGACGATTATATTTATGTGGATAAACAACTACGCTAATGGAACGCGACATGTCATTCTCACAGGCGTCTCATGCTTGTTTGTGTGCATTGTACTTACCTCGCAATCTCTTTTGTGAAAGAAAAACACGGAGCCAACCGGCTACCTCGCAATCTTCTCCAATGTAATTCTAGTAGTAGTAACATCTGTTTGGGGGCACGTGTCTGTTGGTGGTACCATTGAAAGAAGAATAATGTGCTGCCGCTGCAGTGCTTGTCCAAATCTACATCCGGAAAGAATATGCTTAGCATATCTCCGTTCCGGATTAGGGGTAGACCAAAGCCAACAGACGATGCATGGGGAGGAGGGAAGAAAACCCATAACCACAAGACAAGAGGCACACAGAGAAGCCGTGTGGCATTTGCATTTGCGTAAAGCGTGCCACTTTATGCTGAGCGGAAGATTGGGGCAAATATTGAGCCGGGAAAGCGAGACCAGCAGCAGCAAAATACAATCGCCATATTTTGAGGGGCGGAAAAGGGTGGCTCTGGGCACCTAATCTTGTCGTGTGGGAAAGTATTTCTTTGGATAGAATAGTGTGCTCATGTGTCAAGGTCTTAGTTTTTGCAAAGAAGTGGAGGCGACAGAGGGGAGCCCGGTTGATGTCTAGCTGTAAATACGCAGAGTTCCATGTTAGGTGCTGTGCATCTGCTGCTCGCACACATGGTGTCTGTCTAGTCTACTCCTCGTGATCTGGACAGGGAAAATGCTGGAGATCGTTGCCCGGACCGTTGGTGAGCACAAGCGCAAGATGAGCAGTGTAGTTAAACATGCCTTTGCATTAGCATGGCCTACTTGTACCTAATGTAAGCACGCTGATTTTTGTTTTCTTTTTTTGCGACGAAATCACAATGAACAACCTTTTTGTGTGGTCAACATCATAATCTTACCCATGAGTAGGAGTACTATCTCTCGATCCTGACGTTAGGTCGTTCTCCTATATGATTACGCGCAAGTTCAGTGTTCCAATTAAGAAACGCGAGCTCTGCATTTCAGCAAGAAAGAACATATTCTCTGAAAAGAAAGAAAAAAAACAGTGTGTTGCTTGTTGGATTAAAGGCAGCCCGGGGGGGAGGAAAGCAGGTCGCGCGTCGATCAACGGTGACAACAATGGCCGTCCCCGTCACGGCGATCGTGGGCGAGCACGCACAACTCGCCTCCTCCTCCTCCCGTTGCTGGCGAGAGGTTGGTAGGGGTTTGTGCGTGATGTGTTCCCTAGATCCTCCACTGCCGGCGTCCCGTCCTTGTCTACGAGGATAGAAAGGCAATACCGCTGTACGTGATATTTCGTATACGTGGCCGTGGTCGGTCGCCATCTTTTTTCTGTTTTGGTTTCAGAAGATGCGTGGCCTTTGGGCTGGTGATAGGGGCGGGCGACAACAAGTTGCCTGCCTGCCGGTTACACTTCCGTAGCGCCAGCAGGCATCCATCTGCTGATCTTGACGTGTACATGGAGAGATCTAGAAGCTCTATCTCCTTGTACATGCCGACGATTTATTTCCAGGGATCACAATACAACAATGGGGTATATATTGTTGGATTTCATTTGGAAAAAGTGACTCTAGTGGCCAATGGTGATAACAATGCTCACCTAGTACGCGATGAGCTTTTGCTTTAGACCAGCCACAACTCTTTTCTTTAAAGAATTTTCATCACTGATACGGAGTACTTGTTAAAAAAACAGAAGAAAAAACACGCTTAGGTTAGTGATGCCGTCTTTGCAGAGACTGGACGAAGACAACTTCTCTTTGTGCTCATTTCGGGGACTAAATAAAACCATAGCTCAAGATGAGAGTACACACGATGACCACATCGCATGGACCAAGAGGTAAGCAAGGGCAGACACGCATTCGCTCGGATTATGATATGCAGAGTTATCTGATTTGTGAGCGATTGTCCTAACGAAATTCCCCACTGATGTTGACACAGGAGTAGAGTTATAAGTACAAGTAACCTTTTGCAGATATTTCATCCGATCCCGCACAGCATCATCACACAAACTATGAATAGCTCATTAACTCGTCATATCCAATTTTTCCTACAACTGATCTAATGGGTGCTAAGAAAGACCTTCATTTTCTCCAAAAAAACGACATGACAGCAAACAAAAACAAATTATCCACAATCGGTATAACGTGTCACGATAACAATGAGATTCTAGAGATTTCATAATTGGTTGTCAGTGACAGGTTGCTTCTTCCAAGAAAACTGAATACGATATACAACAACAACAACAACAACAACAAAAGAATGGAGTGCCTTTGAATCCACCCAAATTGCAAGAGCTATACATTTTAAAGGGAGCTATCAAACATGACTTCTCAATCATGCCTTCTCCTTGTGTGTAATCCTAGTTTTGACGCCTCCTGAATTAGAAATTGTAATAAATGAGAATCCATCCACCAAAAATACATAAATACAGTGTTACAATTAGCAATGGCAAATTAAAAATGCATTATATCCTTTTTATCATAATACAGATTTAAAATACTACAAATAAATATTTGTACCATGAAACCTTGTAAATGATTTAACCTAGCCCTAATGCTAACAGAATGAAAGGCATGCTCATAAACACATTGTACAGTACTACAACTTCAGCGCTAATACATACCATTGGCTTCCTCGAATTCAACTTCTTTAATCACTTCAGCAGCAGCATGGTACTCAAACCTGCAGAAAGGAGGAGCTGAAGAACATGACCACCACACTGCTAAAAGCAATACTCCTAGTGTGTGCAGGCATAGAAAACGCTGAATAGAAGCCTTGGGCAAAATGCCACTATTACATGTTGATATAGAATGAAGTTGCAAGGAATTTCAGAAGGCACCAATCATTTGTATACAAAATGTGTTCACTAGACAACTATTACTAGTAGCATTAGGTGTTGGCCAGAAAACAGAACAACTGTAATAGGTCAACAGTATCTAAAGAGATTCAAGGGTCCAAAAGTCTAATCCAAATGCAACTTCAAAACAACTTAAGTGTGAGACACAATGGTGCAAATTATATACTATGGTTACTAGTAGGTTATCTCAGAGTTTGATAAGAACTATATACCTGTTAGAGGAAGCCACCTCAGGTTCATACTCAGATGTGCTCTTGATAGCCTTAACAATAACATCAACAATTTCCTTCTTTCTAGTGCTGGCCATTAAACAATCGTACTCAGTCGGCACAATGATTGCGAAGAAGTTATCACTGAGCTCGCTAATACATAGCCTATCAACAGCTGCAAGTGCTATTCTTCTCTTCAATATATCCGCATCAGGATCGACCAGGTAGATAGCAAAGTCAGTGATCACAAGGATGCGCCTTTTCATTTTTCCTGATTGCGTAAACTTCAAGACCTTGTCCGCAAACAGAACTTTGTTATCCCCTGCAATATATCAAGGATTATCCTACAGGATTAGAGACTTGGAATCTGTAGTTTACAAATTGACAATATCAAATGGTCATGACAGTGTGCACAAGCACAAGACAGTTATCTGTCAGCGACAACCAACAATTGCCATCACTAAGGTAAATATCTCCTACACGGCTAGGAGCCAAGGATCATGCCCTAGCTCGGCAGCCATGTTTATTTCATACTCAAGAATGCATCTAAGGTACCCTTAGTTACTTCGTTGCATCACAGAAGGTGTCAAAGCAATAGTGGAAGCACATTTGCTATTTATTCAATTTGCCTCAAAAAAATTCTAGGGCTTCAGTTGATTTCTTGCCGAGGAGGAAAAAGCGACAATGCAGAACGGCGGCACAAATAAGGTGAGGTTAAATATGTTAGTATTTCAGGGGCTCCCTGCATGGGGGTTAGGATTGGGGCTAGGAGCACTGGTGCCGGAGAAGAAACACGAGGCCTCAGGGTTAGAGGGATGGACGAGGGCAGCAGAAGAACAGGCAGTGGTGATGGTTGGGGCAGGGACTTGGCGGGTTGTGAGTGGGGACAATGACAGGTGGGGAGGTAGGGGTAAGAGGTCAGGTTCGCGAGCCGGTGTAGATGGTGACAATGTCGCGGAGAAAAGCAGATGGGTCCGGTGCGGGGAAGACGTGAGTAGAGGGTCGCAGCGGGAGTTAGGAAATTAGGATTAGGGGTGGCGAGTGGAGAGATGCAATGGCTATAAAGTTCGACTGAGATTTCTAAAATTTTCAGGCAAGTGACATTATAGGTAGCAGCAATTGGTAGAAATGACCGCTCCAAGTAGGAAACCAAGAACAAAAATAAAATGTACAGCTCCCCTCCCTATTAATCTACAAATATAGATCAAAACTCTGATTCAATCGCTCTGCCACGAGGGCTAAACATATGGAGTTGAGACAATCATAGACGACATTTGACCACCATTCAGCTCAAGCAAATTCCTTGGCCTAAATATACAGGTTTAAGACTTAGCAAACGCATTGGATCCATTTCAGAGAATCACGATAACGAACGCCGCTACCGAACCAGTGACCTTCAAAGTATCACGCCCAGAGTATCCAAAACAATCGATATTGTGGAAAAGGATGGGATGGCACCTTGCTTGGAGAGGATCTTGGCGAGGCATGGGTCGTTAGGTACGCCGATGTAGTCGCCTTTGCAGTCGCGGTAAACGGCCGAGCGGCGCCGCACCTTGGCCCCCATGAGCAACCCCGCTGCGGGCGCCGGCACCATCTCCTCCGTCTCTCCGCCGCCCGCTGCCGCCGGCGGGGGCAGGTCAACGCGCTCGGGTTCCACCTGGATCCGCCTGAGCGGCCGGAACCGATCCATCGGCGAGAGCGAGTTGGGGAAATCAGGCAAGACGCGAAAAGGCAGATTGTAGGCTCCGGTCGTTAGAGACCTGGACCTTGGGCTTTAGTTCTGTCACTATGGAATGCGGGCCTAATTGATATCTTTGCACGGCGTAGGAATAGCTGGGCTGGTGGATTTATTAACAACATGGACCTTTCGATGGCGGCCCTTCAACAGCATGCAATGAGAGCATCTCCACGTGATGCAAAATTCATTCGCTCGGAAAAAAAAGCGATGCAAAATAGTTTCCCTCCGGGGGTTTTAGTATAAAAGTTTGTGGGGGGGGGGGGGGGGGGGGCAGGGGGAGCGGGGCCTGGACGGTCTCCCCTCCCGGGTCACTCGAGCTGCTCCGGAGGCGCCCCCAACCCTAGGAAAAAGGACGGCGCTAAGCTTCTCCCCGGCCGGTGCCGGCGGTCGCGCCCGGCTGTCCAAAGGCGGCGGGTGAGGGCGTCACTCCCCGACGGGCCCTTCGCGTGGAGGTGGGACGTCTCTAGGGCGGCGCTGGAGGTGGGGCAGACGGCGAACGACAGGGAGAGCGGGGGCACGGAGGTGCGTGGCTTCGATGGCGGTCGGGATCACACCAGATGGCGGCGTGCTGGAGCGGCAGGGAAAGTGTGGGGGGGCGTGCAAGCAGGATGGAGGCGGCAGGGCTGAGAGCGAGAAGATGTGCACTGCAATCCGGTGGTGCCTCTGTGATCGATCACACGTACGGCTTGATGACGACCTCCGTTCCCTCGATGTCGGATATATACCGATTAGGGGTATATCCGGCATTGTCCTAAGAGACGGACTACCGGGGTGGCTTGTTGGTAATGGATCACAGTCCATTAGGCAGCCCAGTAAGCTGACGCACGGAAGACGGATTCTAGAAGAACCCGGACCACGGCCCAAAGTGGTGCGGCTTGGAGTAGAAGACGGATTCCTGCTTTCCAAGTTAGATATTTTCCGTAGTCTTCTAGGTTTCCTTTCTGTAAGCCCTAATTCGGCTATTTATATAAAGCCGGACGGGAGAGAAGAAGGACACATACAATTATCTAGAAGCTAACTCGCCGAGAAGTTGATCCTCGCCGAATTAGCGAAACCTTACTCACATTGTACTTTGTATACTTCAGTCTTCAGCCCTGATTTAGTGAGATTGCAGGAGTAGGAACGCCGCCTAGTTGCAACGTACCGAACCTGGGTAAAATTGGTGTTCCTGGTTGTCGTACTACCACGTCCCCCCACGTCTCCATCTGTAGGCTCATGGCACCCCCGTCTATGAACTCTACTACGATGTCTCGACAGTTGGCGCCCACCGTGGGGCCAGCGACGCCAGGCGTTATGTTTCGATCGGGGATACTCGGCGTAATAGGCAGTACCATAACTGTTGGAAGCTTGGAATTCGACAACGACGTTGGGCGCTTCCTCGACAACGGATCGTACATGCCAGCACGGAATCATCTGGTAAGTGCATGCGTTTTACCGATTGTATCTGCAAACATCTTTATCGGATTAACTGCAGAAGCAATGGGATTCTGTGGTGGAAGTAAATTTATCCCACCCACCCTATACCCAGTTGAAGAAAACTATGATACCAGATTTTGCTCAGTTCGCCAAAACCCTGAATTTGCTGCCTCTTCGGGGATGCCTGCAATCATATCTCACTTCATTGGCATGGTGCAATCCGAGGTCGCTGAAAACACGGAAGCAAGTAATCCCGTGGAAGAAGCAGAAAACAACAATCCCATAGAGCCAGTGGAAGATCCGACACCCGCCAATGAAACGGTGAACTCGGAAGCCGACTCCGTACTAGCTGCCATAGAGGCAAGATTAAAGTCAGAACCTGGATCCGAAGACATAGATTCAGAAGATGAAGATGAAAACGCTTTTGAAAGAAAGGTTAAATCCATCCAGGGGCTTCCATGAAGTACTTATGGCAAAACCGACTGGTAACTCGGATGCCTAAGACGATGAAGATCCCAAAACACCTCCACCAGATGAGGAAAGAGAGGATGACGAAACCAGCCCTATTTACCCTGATGTCAAGGAATTGACAGAGGAAGAACCTCGCAAAAAACCTCCCTCTTATAAGAAGAAAAAGAAGACTGCCAAGAAACTCCATTACAAACTCCAGAAGAAAAAGTTGGCAGATAATGCTAGCCAAAACCTGGAAGCCGGAGGAGCAAGCGGGGTCACACCTGTGGAGAAGAAAAAGAAAGAAATCCATGTTCCTGAATTGTCGGAACAGGACGAGATCAATCTGATCCAAACCCCGGTCGGACCATACGAGCCACCAGAAGTGCTGGAAGCCAGAAGGCAAGCCATTATGCGGCAACAACAACAACTCTTCCGATCGCAAGAAAATCTCCTCAAAGCCCAAGCTACTGTAAAAGCAAAGCAAGAGGAAATCGAAGAATTCGAAAGAAGGAATATGTCCGGGATAAAACCCACGAGATTACCCGTAATCGCAAGACCGGATGAATTGCCAGCAAAAGAACGGTTGCAAAACCCTTTCTGGCAACGACAGGTTGACGGTGTAAACGCTAAGGGCGAACGCATCTATAAGACCGCAGCGGAAAACGCGGAAGCCGCGTTCACCATCCTTAATGACAATCTGTAATCCAAAGACGAAAAGCTCCAAGGAGTGTATGCTTACCTGGGTAAAGCACTGCAACAGCAGCAGCGAGGTCAGGCAAGATCAGGGAAGTTGCATGACGACTCGGCCCTATGCAAAACTTCCACTTGCGTCGCTGGAGCACCTGGACCCGGAGAACCTGGAGATTCAGGCGATTCTAAGGACAAAAAGGGAGATCCTAAGAAGGACAAGAAAATCCAAGACAATAGGGACGAAGCGTCCAGAACGGGATCCCATATGCCGAAAGGCAGAAATATACCCCGCGATCACAAAGACCGGGAGGAACAAAACCGGAAAGACGGAAAAATGATGCCGCCTCCGAGACGCCCTGCTGAAAAAGCCGGAAGACAAGAAAATCCTCACAGGCGTGAGAGGTCCCGTACTCCTCCTAGGAACAAAGAAAGGCCAAGGAGTAGAACTCCGCCTCATTCCAAAGGACACGATAACGGACGAAATAGGGATAATCCCGGAAGAGCGCATTCTCACAACAATGGGCCAGAAAGGAGCAGATCCCCTTCTGTCCATTCAGCCGGCAGATATTCCGCACACGTCGACAAGGCGAAAAGAGATGATCTATACTTTGGACCTAAGTGTTTTACGGACAGGATCCGAAGAATAACTCTACATTCTGGCTTTGCCGAAGTTGGTCCAACTTACCAAAAGTATACCAGAAGTACAAACCCGGATACATGGCTTTCAGATTACTATACTGCCGTTCAGATCAACAAGGGGACAGACCTGGAAGCAGTAAAATTACTCCCCCTAATGTTGCTGGATGGAGCCAGAGATTGGATTAACGGGCTTCCGTCAAGAATAGTAGATAGCTGGGATGATATGGCTAGAGTATTCGCTCAGCACTTCCGGGGTACGTACAAACGCCCCAAGAGCATCAACCAGCTAAATCATTGCGTCCAATTTGAATACGAGTCGTATGTCGAATTTATATCAAGATGGACAACAATGAAAAACAGTTGCTCTGGAGTAAGTGATGTACAAGCAATGCATGTTTTCATCAATGGACTAAAACCCGGCCTCGTATCGTTCATGGTTGGTTCAAAAGAGCACAAAGATCTTGGATATATGCTTACTACCGTCAATGAGCACGTTGCGGCCGAAGATGACATTAGAGCGAGAGGTGGAAATATTGATACTTTGGTTCAGGCCAGAAAGACGCCTCGTTCCGAAAAGAAGAATACTCCAGAAGCGCAGACAAAGCCCAAAGAAGTAAATTTAACCTTTGAAAAGGATACTGGCGGCAAATGGAAAGGAAGAAACACAGAACCTATCTCTTATTCCAAGGAATAGTGGGAAAAGATTAAGTCGGAAAACTGTGTCCACCATTCGCAATTTGGGAAGTCTACCCATAGAAATGCGCAGTGTCGCCTCAATAAGCATATGAAGGGCACTGCAGGATCCGGGAATAAAGGAAAGAACTCCAAGAGGAAATTCTCCAAGCAAAATCCAGAAGCTAAAAAAGAAGACAGTGAGTCGGACACTGATTGAAAAATCCAGGAACAGCAGCAAAAAGGTGAACCAAAATTCCCGAGTGTTGATGGAGAATGTAACTTAACTTTCCTGGCAACTCCCTCAGCAAAACAGGCAAAGCGAACACTTCAAGAAATAAACGCGGTTGTCCCACCAACGCCCAAATTCTTGAAATATTCCAATACGCCAATTACCTGGGATCAGTCAGATCATCCCGGAAATATCTCAGAACCCGGCACACAAGCTCTAATTGTAAGCCCTATTGCTCAAAACACTAGGCTAAAGAGAGTGATGATGGATGGAGGATCCAGTATCAATATTATGTACCTGGATACACTAAAGCATCTGCGAATCTCCGAGAACCGGCTCAAACATAGCAACATACGTTTCCACGGCATCGTTCCAGGCAGACAGGCACACTCCCTAGGAAAAATTTCCCTATATGTAACCTTCGGAGAAAGAGAACATTTCTGACTAGAAAAAATCTCATTCGAGGTTGTGACATTCGAAAGTGTATACCATGCAATACTCGGACGTCCATCTTTCACCAAATTCATGGCAAGATCATGTTATATTTATAACAAGCTGAAGATGTCAGGGCCAAAAGGAGGAGTAATCACCATATCGGGAGACTTCAAACTGGTGAATGAGCTGGAAAAAGGAAATGCCCTTTGCGCCGAAAAAGTAATAGCAAAGGAAGAACTGAAAGAGCTGGCAAAAGAAGTATCGCCGATGGAAATGCCGGCAGGAAAAGAAACCCGAAAGCCGGAAGATAGCTTCAAAGCTTCCGAGAATACAAGACAGGTTATCCTAGACCCCAAGGATCCGACAAAATTTGTCGTGGTGGGGACAGGGATGACCGACAAATAGGAAAGCGCGCTCATCGAGTTCCTCTGTGAGAATTGGGATATTTTTGCCTGGTATCCTGCGGACATGCCGCGAGTATCCAGGGAACTTGTTGAGCATCAATTGAAGGTAATTCCAGGTTCAAAACCCGTCAAACAAGGTCGCTGTCGTTTTCACGGAAGAAGACGGAAGGCTATAGGCAAGGAAATTATCCGGCTATTAGCAGCTGATTTTATCCGGAAAGTTATACATACTGACTGGTCTGTGAACCTAGTATTAGTCCCGAAGAAAGATAGTATTGTTCTTAGGATGTGTATAGATTACACCGGATTGAACAAATTGTGTCTAAAAGATAGGTTCGCGTTACCGCGAATCAATCAAATAATAGATGCCACTGCTGGCTCTGAGCTTTTATGCTTTTTGGATGCTTACTCCGGGTACCATCAAATACGTATGAAGGAGGAAGATCAAATCAAAACTTCCTTCATAACCCCGTATGGAACATACTATTACATAACCATGCTTTTTGGCCTGAGGAACGCAGGCGCTACATACCAGCGTTGCATGCAACGTTGTTTGCATAATCAGATCGGTAAAAATGTTCATGTTTACGTGGATGACATTGCCGTAGTTTCCAAGGAAAAGGACACACTCCTTGAAGATCTGCAAGAAACCTTCGAAAATTTGCGCACTTACAAAATGAAGTTGAATCCATTAAAGTGCGTATTCGGGGTTCCCTCTGGAAAGCTTCTGGGTTTTATCGTTTCTCACAGAGGAATAGAAGTAAACCCGTAAAAGATCAAGGCAGTCTTGAACATCACAAAGCCTATGTGTTTAAAAGATGTACAAAGATTGACGGGTTCTGCAGCCGCGGTCAGCAGGTTTATAAGCCGGCTAGGAGATAAAGCTCAGCCATTATACAAATTGTTGAAGAAATTCGACAAATTTGAATGGACAGAAGAGGCGGACAAAGCATTAACCCATCTGAAAGAAACCTTGATGAAAGCACCGATTTTGGCATCCCCGAAAGACGAAGAACCTATGTTGCTGTATTTTACAGCAACAAACAGGGTTATTAGCGTTGTGATAATTGTGGAAAGGCGGAAAGAAGAACAAAGAATACCAGATCAACATCTAGTATACTATGTTAGCGAAGTTTTCTCCGAGTCAAAGCAAAGGTATCCAAATTATGAAAAGCTGGCATATGGCGTGTTTTTCGCATTTAGAAAACTCTGCCATTATTTCCAATGACATTCCGTAACAGTGGTAAGCAAAGCACCACTAGGGGATATCATTAACAATACGGACGTAACAGGCCAAGTAGCCAAATGGGGCATTGAGTTAGCTGCGTTCGACATTAAGTACCAACCCCGGGCGGCAATTAAATCCCAGGTGTTGGCAGATATTGTTGCTGATTGGACAGAAGCAATGGAGAACACACCAATGCCGGAGTCGGAATACTGGATCATGCACTTTGATGGATCCAAGATGAAAGAAGGCGCTGGAGCTGGTATAGTGCTAAAATCCCCAAAAGGTGACATTATGGAGTATGTATTGCAGATACACTTCAACGCCAGTAATAACGTGGCAGAATACGAAGCATTGCTTCATGGCTTGCATATTGCAAAAGAAATAGGTGTCAAACGCATATTATGTTATGGTGACTAAGATTTGGTACAACATCAGCTAAACCAAACATGGGACGCCAAAAGCCCCATCATGGCCGAATATCGGAGAACGGTGGACGAGTTTGCCATTTGCTTCCTTGGATTTGAAGTACTTCATATCAAAAGGGAAGAAAATTGGAACGCGGATGCATTAGCCCGCATGGGATCGGAAAGAGTGAGAACCCTACCACCTGGTGTGTTTGTCCAACACTTGCACGAACCATCAATCAAAGGTGGAGATGTTGATTATCCTCTCGTTTCCGAGTCAACTGAAGTTCTGCTCGTTAACCCGGATGGAGAATTCCATACTTAATCTTCTTAGTTAATCAGAAGTTCCCGGATGGAGCAGACGAGGTCTTGCAAAGGCAGATACAGATGCAAGGATACACGGTAATCAATGCTTGCCTTTATAAACGCAGCACTATCGGAATTTTTCAGCGATGTATTTCGCCAGAGGAAGGACGAGAAATTTTACAAGAAATACACGCAGGAGATTGCAGACATCATGCTCAATCAAAAAGCATAGTGAAAAAAGCATTCCGTGTAGGGTTTTTATGGCTCACAACCAAGACAGATGCCGAACACATAGTAAACACATGTGCCGGATGCTAGTATTACGCCAAGCAGACGAATATGTCAGCTCAAGCACGCAAAACTATCCCTATAACATGGCCGTTCGCGGTCTGGGGTCTAGATATGGTGGGACCATTCAAAACTGCAAGATGCGGACTTACACATCTACTCGTTGAAGTGGATAAGTACACCAAGTAGGTGGAGGCGAAACCCATCAAGAAACTTGACGGTGTGACTGCCAGAAACTTCATCATCGATGTAGTCATGAGATATGGCGTTCCACACAGTATAATCACCGAAAACTGGAAAAACTTCTCTATTGGAGAGTTGGCAAAACATTGCCAACAAACGGGAATACGCCTAGATCTTGCATCTATGGCTCACCCACAATCCAATGGGCGGGTTGAAAGAATGAATAGCTCAATCCTGCAAGGAATACGCCCAAGACTCGAATCTCCTCTTCATAGAGCAGTTGTAGCATGGGTAGAAGAATTACCTTCCGTGCTTTGGAGTATTCGAACGATGCCAAATAGATCAACAGGGCAAACCCCGTTTTTCTTGGTCTATGGCGCAGAAGCAATGCTTCCAATGGACATGCTCCATGATAGCCCAAGAGTACAGGCTTACAATGACCCGGATGCCGAAAGCGCACGACAGGATGCCGTCGATCTTTTAGAAGAAGAACGAGACCTTATGCTTCAAAGATCCACCATTTATCAGCAAGGATTGAGACGTTACCATAGTCGGAAAATCAGGCATCAATATTTCAAAGAAGGTAACCTAGTGCTAAGATTGGTGCAAGAAAGGAAGCATAAGTTAGCCCCAGTCTGGGAGGGACCATTTCTCATTAGCAAGGCTATGAAAAATGGATCTTATTATCTTGTAGATATTCGAGACACGGAAGATGATCCCAAGCGTCTGAATCGCAAAAGAAAGAGGAAGATAGATGTCGAACTATTAGAGACAAAAAGGCCCTGGAGCATCCAGCAGTTACGTCCCTTCTACACTTAGTTCAATTTCTATGTAAAAATCTTTGAGATCATGAAATAAAGTTGTCGGAATTCATGCATTATTGTTTTATCTGTTTTCATATAAAGCTTAAGTCTGTCTTATCTATTTCCCAATGATCTCTCAAAATACTCAATGTTAACCCGAATTGTGCCTGCGTGCTCGGAGTTATAAAACTGAATGCTTTTTCGGCCTAAGAAGGCTTAAGGAAACCCAGATTGTGTCTGTGTGCCTGAGTTTCATACAATTTCAAAATTCCTTACTTTTTCTCTAAGTATTATCTGATTGTTTACGTGTTGGGTCACTGAAATTAGTAAGTAAAATGTGTTTAGTATGATCCATGATTCCGAGTTTCGACTGATCGGTTATGCCCAGTCACTTGGCGTGAAGATTATGTACTATCGAGCCATTTCAAACACTAAGGACAGTTAAGACATGCAAACCAGAGAACTTAGAAGATAAAGGAATTGAAACCCAGAAAACTTACGAAGACTTATAAATTAAAACTGCAAAAGCGGAGTACTTGTTTATACAAATGATAGATAGCATTACAATGAATATTACATTGTGAGAATGGTAATGCTTCTATTTTTGCCTTCCTTCTACCCAGGAATTAAGCAGCTTCCTCGAGATCCGAGTCTTCGTCCTCGCTGCTGGATTCCTCCGGAGTTGTCGGAATCTCCTCCTCGGGGTAGAAGGTGGATATGTTCACCATGTTGGCAATCTTGGTGGCGTGGCTTTTGATAGCATCAAAGATGCTGGCCCGCTGAGCATCTGTGTATCCCTAAGGAATACCGGATGCCACGCGCCAAGACTTGGCGGTGGTATAATGCATACGCATGAGCCCAAGGGCCATGCGCGCACCACCGCGAGCCGCGGAGCGGAACCAAGAATCCTTGCGGTTCGCCACCTCGACGATCGCCTCCGGAAGTTTGCTGACTTCCGAGAACTCTCCTGATTTGTCGGGAATGTACTTATTAATAAGTAACATCCCCGCAGCTTTAAGCGCGGTGAAGATCTTCTCCAAAGCCTGGATTCTTTCGATCCGGGTTAGTTAGGGACTACCTTCTGTTTCAATCAACAAAACAAAGTTAAGGAAAACTGAAGAAGGGAAAAAAAGGAAAAATCCAGTAAAAGTAAAAAAACCTACCGAGAATCTGGTCCATCTCCGTGCCTTCCTCCAGGCGCTAGTTCAGGGCGTTCTCTAGGTCCCTGATGGTGGCTTTGTCCTTCTCGGCCTGGTTGGAGGCCTTGGACTCGGCAATGACGACAGCCAGTTAGTTGGCCTGTAGAAGCCCCAAACCGGAAGGTTCAGAACCCCTCATATGCATTCATTCACAATCCCAGAATAACCAGTTGTGAACAACATACGTAGTTGGCATACAGAATACATCATCCATTACACGAATAATAGAGTCTTACATAAATGGTCACATGGCCAAGTTCTTGATAACTGTCACACAGGACAGACATTCAAAATAAACACAGCGGAAGACGATAAGCATAGCGTAGTAGAACCCGAGTCACGCCTCATCCTACAGGCTGCTGACTGGGAGACGATCCTAACTCGCAGGGCCATCAGCGTAGAACTCCTCCTCATAGAACTCCTCCTGGGGTGGCTCCTCATAGTCTGATAAGTAGATACCAGGGGCGAAACCAAATGAGTACATTTGAATGTACTCAACAAGACATCCTTTATGAGCTTACAATAATGCATACATGCTTATTTGGTGGAGTGGGTAGGCCATACATATGGTTCAGCTACCCATGACAGATAAAAGATTTATCATGGTTGATTCTTCAAGTTTAGTCCTTTATGGATAAATCAAGTAAAATAATATAGTTTTTCTCTCGTAGATATCACATATCTTGGAGGTTTTATAAGTCTTTTAGAAAAGAAAGTTTTCTTTTCAGAAACTTGTAATAATAGTTTCCTCCTCCTCGGTATCTCGCAGATACCAAGTCATTCCTCCATAGTACCTCGCAGGTACAAAGCTGTCCTTCAAAAACCTCTTTTTGAAAAGTTGACACAATACTAGCTACATGGCCATTCAACCGTCCATATCCGAGGACGCGGCTATCTCGAAATAGTTTTACTCTGCAGAGGTGTACACACTTCCACTAGATCCAGAATCCGCCATGAAACAACCATGGACTATTCCCAACCTATGGGAACATCAGATAACTGATCTTGACTATCCACTATGTACAAGCTAGAACATGACTATCTCTTCAATTGGGGTTACCCCTCCCCGGCAAGCCGTGTCGCACACCGCCCAGACAGGAGACCCAACTGCTGCATCCGGAGGGAAAATTAATCCCACACTTTAGATGTCCCGTCTGCTCACTCCTAGCGACACTTCGGTTCGGAGGATCCAATCCTCTATAGCACTTTGAGATAGCTCACATACTAACCATAACAAGTTTTTAATCAAGCCCCTACCCATATTGGGGTAAAGTGGCAGTACGATAATAGTTGTCCAGCGAAGACTAGGTTATGTGTCTTTTGTAAACATTTCTCAAAAATTTCCCTTCATGGCACTCTTCCGGTAGATAGGGTCTCACCCTTTCTCCGGGGTTTTTCCTTCATAAGGCATTTGTTTACAAAAACACATTTTATTTGGTTCATTTAAGAACCCAAGTTTTAATTTGTTGGATGGTATATTATATACCATTTAGTGGCTAAGGGCTTGGCAAATACCAAGTTGACTATTATTATGATTCCTTCTTCTAATAATATTAATAGTAGTAGTATTCACAACAAAAATAGTTTTGAGAGTATAGTTTTGTGAAAACTTCAGAAGTGAAAAGCATGCATGATAGATAATGATAAGTATTTATACAGCAAGCATTAGGATGGCTTGCCTTGGTACAAGTGATGGTCCTGGTCCTGAAAGTAACAGGAGTTGCAATACCCTCTTCAGCAAATCCTTCCTCCTCGTTTTCTAACGTCGTAAAAAGAAATAAAGGCACACTTTCAGAGCCAACCAAGACAAACAATGCTACAAGTGATACATACAGCAAGCAATTAAAATGTAACACTCAAGACACTCAATTATCCCTTAGAAAATTGACATGAAAAACACAGTGGAAAAATCTGCTTTTCTCCTAGTGTTTACGTGTGGTGAAACTCAATGATTTTAAGTCAAGAGCATCATGGACCAGTGGGGTAAATCACATGTTAATAGACAGTAGGGTGTCACATAAAACACAATTTGATGTCTAAAAACTCCCCCAATACTTCTCTATGGCAAACACAAAATATAAGCTAAAATATGCAAGTGGTGAAAAAGGCTTATGACAATAAGTCAAGCTCCTTTTCCACCATGAACCAAAAATACCAGTGGGTGTTCCACTAGCATAATGCTTCATAAAGAGGTTAATAAGCCTCTGGTCACATTTCTAAAAATGCTCAAAACAAACAAACTAGTCCCACAAACTCCTACTCATACTAGTAGAAACTTGGGAAAAAATACTAGACTAGTTTATACTTCACTTGTTAATTTTAGGCACAAGTGTGCAAACTAACAGAGGTAAAATACTCCTATAATCAGTACCAAAATGCTACTGGATCCCACAAAATAACACAAAAAGTTTAGCTATGAAACAAGGAAAAACTAGACTAAAATTGCTACACATGTGAGGGAATTAAATCTAGGCACCCAAGTGATACTCAAGCAATTTCCAATACTTGAGGGAAAATTAACAGAGGTGAAAACACAAGGATAACAATGCCACAAGGACATTTCATCCCCTGTTTTCAACCACAAAGAATCATATTTTTCCATAGTGGAAAACAAAACAAAAGGCATGCATGTATAATCTAGTAGGAAATCTAGACCTTAAGCAATGCTATTTTAAATCTATTCTAAACTCAAAACACCAAGTAACCAGAGGTGTTGCAACTAAAATAACAGTACCAAAATGGTACTGGTTCCATGAAAATTAATCTAGCAAAATAGGCCTAGATACATATCTAAAAATCTACTCAACAATCTAGGTAGAAAATAAGCTATGAGCAAGATCTATGCATGGAACATAATTCTAAAAATCCTACCACTCAAGCCATTCATTCTAACAAGTTCATACAACTTGTAAACATCAATACTACACTAGATAACAACATTACAAGCAAGAACACAATAGGTGCACATCACAAAAAGATCATATAAAACAAGATCTAGGAATTAAAAATTAGGCAGAAAAGTGCTAAAACTTGTTCTGTCTCCCTAATTTTTTCTATGGCTCCAAAAATTAAATCCTTCTAGGATGCGATAGTCATTAACAATACAAAGCCTCTCCAATTGGTCCCACTCAAAAATAATGTCTCAAACTCCCCCTAAAATTCTTGGAATAGCTCACTGATGTTTTACCAAAATGGATGGCATTTCCAAATGGTAACTCTCCTGGATGCAAACTAAAATTCTAAAGGTAGGTATTGATAAGGGCTTTCCAAAACAGTTGAGTTTGCTCAAAAATGTTTTGTATTTTTGAAGTTCTATTCATTTCCATTTTAAGGGTACTGTCTGGCAAAAAGGCTATAGAAAAATAAATAAAGGTCAAAACACTATTCTGCAAAAGGGAGGTGGTTGTGATTTTGTTTGGCTACATGTACAAAAATTGGCAAAGCCAAATAAAATTGTTTGCTATTTTTCCCAGGCCAAAAGCTAACAGGTAAGAATCTGTAAAAAAAATTTGATTTAAATTAACAGGAACAAGCCCCGATGGGCCCGATTCGCCTGCGCGTGGCCCAGCTAGCACCTAGGCCAGCCCAGGCGCGCGCGCGGGGGCGGGGGACGTGGGAGAAAACCGTTTTCAAGCGTGGCCGTTGATCTCGCGATCAACGGTCCCGCTTCTTTCTTCTTCCTCTCGCCTAGCGCGACAAGACCCGCGTCGAACACCTCGTGGGCACGCACGGGACGGGCAGAGGGCTCACCTAGGGGGCCCGTGGAGCGACGCGTGGAGGCGGTGGGGTCGTGGGAGGCTGGAGGCGCGGTGGTGGCGGAGATGGTTTCCTCGACGGCGTGCTTCCCTCCGCGGCGACACGGCGGGCACGGCGGCGATGGTTCGAGCTCTCCTGCAAACGAAAGAACCGCGGGGGATGTCAGGGAGGTGGCCAAGGGTACGGGGAGTTCGCTCGTGCAAGAATCACGAGCTCTTACGCACGGGTTCGTTCGAATGCTTTCGGTGGATCGTGCGGTGGCCGGCGGCGAAAATATGCCCGTGCGGCTCGCACAAGGCGAGGCACGGCCTGAATTTTCGGGTGTGGAGGCGTGGATGGGTGTGGTGTGCGGTGGCGAAACGGCTAGGCCGTTGAGGCTTTGTAGGCACGGGGCCGTGTGGGTGCTCTCGGGTGCTCAAGTGTGTGTGCGTGTGTGGCAAGCTGAGGGGTGGGGGGGCCGTTTCTTTCGTTGCATATCGAGCCAGGGGCGGTGCCAAACTTCACTGGTCACCACAGTGGGGCTAGGGTGGAGAGACACGACGGTTTTTAGGCCATGCCACTAGCACACCCCCCCTCTACTCGGGCTCTAGTTTCCCTCCTTTTTCCTTCTACTCTAGGGCACCACTCGGGCCAACTAGCACATGGGGTTACAGAGCATCTCAAGGCAATCAAAATAGACACCAAGTTTATTCAAATCCATGAAGAATTGGCAGAGAAACAAACCTCCAAAGTTCTGTCCAAAACCAGTTTTCAGAAAATTCAGTAAAAGACTTAGTGAAATTTTCACTAAGTGTTGGAAAAACAGAGTTTTGAAGCAAAAGTTTGCTTCTGTTTTATTGGGCAATTGAACTTGGATTTTGGAAATTCAAGTTGCTAATTGTTATATGTACTTTCTAGTTTGAGAAAACAACAAGTACACAAGAAAATGAGTTGGTTAACCTTCTGAAAACATCTGCCCAAAAAGCTATGTTTCTGTTTTCCAAATAGAATTGGTTTTTCAATATTTTTATACTAGAAAAACAATCATGGATTTGATTGTTTTCCAAGTGCTAAATTCAAACCAGTGGCATATAGTTGTACTACATAACATGTTCAACCATAATGCCACAAGAAAACAACAAATCAAATATGTTTGATTCTTGAAAACAAGTGTGGAAAACAGCTAGTCATGTTGTTTTTCTGCTAAAAGTTTAAATAGGAAATAAATTCCCAAAGCTAATTAAATCCCAACCAAAGTGTTTCCTTGGTCAAGACATGACTAAATAATGCTATCATGAGTGAATCAAGCATTCCCCAATCTTTGAGAAGAAATTTCTTAGGGTTTCCAGTTGAAAAACATCAGGCAGACAATAATCAATCATCAGGAAAAATCCTCAAATGAGTGAAAAGAAACACACCACTTATATTGCATAGATACACATGACTACACAAACATGTTGTCCACTTAATTGTCTTACAAAAGTCTTAAGAGGCTTGCTAATTTAATATTAAACAAGGGCTTAAAAACAGGGGTGTTACAAATCTCCCCCCCTTAAAAGAATCTCGTCCCGAGATTAGCGGGTCTAGGCTTTAAGAAAATCAGGGAACTCCTTCCTGATATCATCTTCACGCTCCCAGGTAGCTTCTTCCTCAGAATGATTCGTCCACTGAATCTTAAGGAATTTTATAGCACGCCTCCTGGTAGCGCGCACAATCTCCTCGAGAACCCGCAGGGGTCTATCACGATAAGTCAAATCATCATTGATATCAATGGTCCTGAAATCTATGTCTTGATACGAGAGATCCTTCTCCGGTACTTGCAGACATTTCCGGAGCAATGACACATGGAACACATTGTGAAACGCAGATAGCTCCTCAGGTAATTCTAACTGATAAGAAACTTCGCCACGACGTGCCAAGATCTTAAAAGGTCCAATATACCTGGGTGCCAGCTTTCCCTTGACATGGAAACGCTGCATCCCTTTGAGTGGCGTAACACGAAGGTACACGAAATCTCCAATGCTGAAAGAGACATCACGACGCTTCGTATCAGCATAACTCTTCTGACGAGATTGAGCTGTCTTTAAACGTTCCCGAATAAGCTGAACCTGCTCTTCTGCAGCTTTCAAAGTGTCCACACCAAAAACCTGACTGTCTCCAGTCTCAGTCCAATTCAGAGGTGTGCGGCATTTACGTCCATACAGTGCTTCAAAAGGGGCCATTTGCAAGCTAGACTGATAACTGTTGTTGTAAGAAAACTCTGCGAAAGGCAGACAGTCTTCCCATTTAACTCCATAGGACAACACACAAGCACGGAGCATGTCTTCCAGAATTTGGTTCACACGCTCTGTCTGTCCATCAGTCTGTGGGTGATAGGCTGTGCTAAAAGCTAATTTGGTTCCCAAACTCTCGTGCAACTTCTTCCAAAATCTGGATGTGAACTGTGTACCTCGATCAGACACAATCCTGCTCGGGACTCCGTGCAGGCTGACAATCCGAGTAATGTAAAGATCAGCAAGCTGATCTCCACGATAGGTGGTCCGGACAGGAATAAAGTGAGCAACTTTCGTGAGCCTGTCCACGACAACCCATATAGAATCATTTCCTCGGCTGGACCTAGGAAGTCCTGTGATGAAGTCCATCCCTACTTCATCCCATTTCCAAACAGGCACTTGCAACGGCTGGAGCAAGCCAGCGGGACGCTGGTGCCCAGCTTTTACTTGCTGGCAGACATGGCACTTGGCTACAAATGAAGCAATATCTCGCTTCATTCCATGCCACCAGAATCTCTCCTTCAGGTCTTGATACATCTTTGTTCCTCCAGGATGGATAGAATACATGGTCTCATGAGCTTCGACCATGATGGTCTGCTTGAGATCAGACTCCGAGGGAACACAAATACGGCCTTCATACCATAATCCCCCATCAGCATCGATAGTAAACCCAGCAACCTTCTCCTTCTCCATGCGGGCCTTAATACCATCAATACTTTTCTGGCCTTTCTGCGCCTCTTTGATTTGGTCAACCAGAGTTGGTTTAAGTTCTATGGCGTCCAACATACCATAGCTGACCACTTCAATGCCAAGTTGGTCAAGCTCTTTCCACAACTCGGGCTGCCTTACTAGAATCATAGCATTTAGAGAGGCCGGCTCCCGACTAAGAGCATCTGCAACTACATTTGCCTTCCCAGGGTGATAATGAATACTCAGATCATAATCTTTAATGAGCTCAATCCAGCGGCGCTGCCTCATGTTGAGCTCACGTTGAGTAAAGATATACTTTAAACTCTTATGATCCGTGTAAATTTCCACTCTTCTTCCCATAAGAAAGTGTCGCCATGTTTTGAGGGCATGCACGACAGCAGCAAGCTCTAAGTCATGAGTGGGGTAATTCAACTCGTGGGGTCTCAACTGGCGGGATATGAAAGATATCACTTTCCCTTCTTGCATAAGTACGCTTCCAAGACCAAGCTTAGAAGCGTCACAATATACGTCGAAATTCTTGGTGATATCCGGCATAATAAGGATTGGAGCGGTCACAAGTCGATGTTTTAACTCATTGAAACTTTCTTCACACTTGTCCGTCCATAGGAACTTGCTATCCTTCTTGAGCAACTGGGTGAGGGGTCTGGCTATACTCGAGAATCCCTGAACAAACTTGCGGTAATATCCTGCCAAACCCAGAAAGGATCTGACTTCAGTCTGGTTGGTCGGAGCAGCACGCTTCTCCACAGACTGAACTAGAGTAGGGTCAACAGATATTCCTCCCGCAGATACTACATGTCCAAGAAACCCGACTTCCGTCAACCAGAATTGACATTTACTAAACTTAGCATACAATTGATGCTCACGAAGTGTTCCGAGCACAATTCTCAGATGTTCTTCGTGTTCTTCCTCACTCCGAGAATATATGAGAATGTCGTCAATAAAAACCACGACAAACTTGTCTAGAAAATCCATGAATACCTTATTCATGAGATTCATGAAATAGGCAGGGGCATTGGTTAGACCAAAGGACATCACGGTGTATTCATACAGCCCGTAACGAGTGGTGAAAGCAGTCTTGGGAATATCAGTATCACGGACTTTCAATTGGTGATAACCAGTCCGAAGGTCGATCTTCGAGAAGATTACGGCCCCATTCAGCTGGTCAAACAGGTCTTCAATTTTGGGCAACGGGTATTTGTTCTTGATGATCATTCAACTTGCGGTAGTCCACACATAAACGAGTGGTACCGTCCCGTTTTTCCACAAAAATGATCGGAGATCCCCAAGGCGATGCACTAGGGCGAATCAAACCTTTTCTCAACATATCATCCAGCTGGGTCTTCAACTCATCTAATTCCTTTGGGTTCATCCGATAAGGCTTCTGTGCTATGGGTCCAGTTCCGGGCACTAACTCGATCACAAACTCGATATCCCGATCAGGGGGCATACCGGGTAACTCTTCAGGAAAAACATCCGGGTATTCGCAAACTACCGGGACTTCCTCAAGGTTAGGGTGGGCTATACCAGTGTGGCAGTGAACTTGTGACGAGGGTTTAGTTGCAGTGTACGCAACCTTTTCCCCATCCTCAGAGATCATATCAATAGATTTCTTAGTGCAGTCAATGACCCCCTTATACTTGGCCATCCAGTTCATACCGAGCACCACTTCTATCCCCTTGGATCCCAGCACTATAAGATCAGCATGAAAAGTTTTCCCTTGTATTTCTACTGGCACTTCATTGCAAATTAAGTTGGCTTTAGTACTATCCCCAGGTATTTGTACTAACATAGGGTTGTGCATACGGGAATGCTTCATACCACTTTTCTCAGCAAACGGTTTTGTGACAAAAGAATGCGATGCACCAGAATCAAACAGTACTGCGGCTGGCACCGAGTTGACAGGAAACGTACCCATCACCATGTCTGGTGCCTCCTGAGCTTCTGCAGCAGTGACGTGGTTCAGGTGTCCCTTCATCCTATTCTGCCGTCCAGTGGAAGGACCATGGTTCATCTTGGTTGCAGTTGGCTGGGCTGTGGCAGTAGCTTTGGTAGGGCACTCACGAGCAAAGTGACCTTCCTTTCCGCAGGCAAAACAACCTCCAGAAGGCCTTGGGCTTGGGTTAGGTTTGGGAGCATTGTTGGAGTTGTTCCCATTTCCACTATTGTTGCCTCCATAGCGGTTTCCATGATTATTCCCAGAATGATTACCATGGTTACCACCATAGCTATTTCCTCCGTACTTTGGTGCATAGTTGGGGTTGTAGTTGTTGGGCCTTGGTGCATAGTTGTGGTTGGGGCGGGGTGCATAAGCAGGCGCCTTGTGGGATGGTGGCCTCGCATACGGAGTGTTGCGAGTCCTTTGAGCACTAGGTCCTCCATGCACGGTCATCTTCCTCTTGCGGTTATCATCAGCAGATTTCCGCTTGTGCTCCAGTACCATAGCGGCATTTGCAAGGGTCTCCAAGTCCTGGAATGGAACCACCACTAGAGCGCACTGGAGCTCATCATCCAGCCCATTTAAGAACCTCTCCCTCTTCTTAGCATCAGTATTGATATCATCCTGTGCATACCTGGACAGAGTAGTGAAATTCTCCCAGTATTCAGACACAGGCATACTTCCCTGCCTCAGCTTCAGAAATTTCTCACGCATAAGTGTCATCATTCCTTGGGGAATGTGATACTTGCGGAATCTTGCAGAGAAATCCTCCCAGTTGAACACGTGACCAGCAGCAACAGTCTCACGTGTAGTCTCCCACCAAGTCCTGGCAGGACCAGCAAGAAAATGGGAGGCAAACAGGACCTTATCATTTTCCTCAACTGATGCAACCTCCAGTTTGTTTGCGATGGTGCGGAGCCAGTCGTCAGCATCGAGAGGCTCCACAATCCTAGTGAAGACTGGGGGGTTGGTGTGCTGAAAGTCTCTCAGTCTCGAGCGAGCACCATTGCCATTGCCATTGCCATTGCCATTATGGTTGGCGGCAGCAGCTAGTTGTTGCAGAGCGGTAATGGTAGCTGCACTCTCATCTCGGCTGGCCTGGCGATCTTCCATCAGCAGGGCCAACAGCGCCTCCACTGTGGGTGGTGGTGGCGGTGGGGGTTCGCGACGAGGTGCCATTCTGAAGTGAAAACATGTGTAAGTTTTAGAAGTATATTCTTGTTTTTGAAAACCCAGTACCTTTAACATAAGAAAAAGGAATACGAGTGATATGTTTCAAAAACAAGAGCGGGGCAGTCGCAAACATGGATGAAAAGAACGCCAAATAGTGACAATCATCAAGGAAACAAGCAGAACATTCCATTCATCACACAACTTAAACAGAGTCTTAGACATTACACACACACATTACAAGCCATATCTTACAAGGAAGGCTTCATCGAGCTACAAGGGGTGCGATTGGTGGGGTCATCGCAAGGCTACTACTAGCAAAACGATCTAGCATACTTATCTAGCATCTAGACCAGCATCAAGTGCTAAGGGTGAGGAGGCGGTGACTACACAGAGTCGTCACTGTCCCCAACCTCGAAGATACGCTCCTCAGGGTCCTCCTCCTCCTCCTCGCCAAGCAGGTCATCATCATCCTGCTCGCTAGCCTCACTCATATCCATCCCCTCCAAGTCAGACGGAACATCCTCTACTGGCAGGAGCTCCTCAATCTCCCTGCTGAGCTCTGCGCCCTCCTCCTCAAGCTCCTCTATGGCAGAGTCTCTCGCGGCTATGTCGTCACGAGCTATGTGGAGCCTAGTGTGCAGAACTGAGTTAGCCCCCTCCAGAGCCGTCACCCTGCTGGTGAGACGAGCACGGCTCAGTCGGGTGGCCCGCAGCTGTCTCTCCAAGGCACGACTCCTCGCGGTGGCGGCCTCCAACTCCTCCCTCAACTGAGACAACTGCTGTGCTAGTGCTCCACTCTCCTCCTGGCTGTCCTGAAGCTCAGCCCTCAGCTCGTCAGTCTCGGCTATCAGTGTGTGATGCACCAATGTGCCAAGGTGATGAGCGAGTCGCTGATCGTCCAACCTGTGCTGAGTGCGGTACAACAGAATCTCCATCTCGTCCAAGTGAGGACCAACAGTGGTAGTGTCTGGCTCGACAGGAAGTGGTATGCCCTCCTCATCGCGCCTCCCAATCAACTCGAACCGGGAACCGATGAACATGTACTCCCCAATGTGTGCCAGTCGTGCCACTGACTCCTGAATCACCCGCACGGCTGCCTCGGTCCAAGAACGATCAACAGCACGAAAGACGTAGGCCTCTACTGTCGGGCTAGCCAGAGGTGCACGGATAGTGACCTCCGCGTACCAGTCTCCCTCCAGAGGTGCACCGTCAACTAGACCTCCTCGCAGCTCCGGAAGTGGGCGTCCCAACACAGTAGCCATAGCTACTAGCCTCTCCTCGAAAAGGAAAGTCTCGCCACGTGGACGTCCCAACTGGAAAGCCTCGGTGATGACCACGTCCATCTACACAAAATTTTAAGTATAGTTTAAGTGAGATCATAGTGTGCAAAGTTTTAAGTTTATGCAAAGAACAATCTTAATGCAAGTAGAGTTTGACACAGAGAGGTGGTGGGATATAGGGAATATTTTTATACATAGTCATATATCCAATCTTTTTGTATTTATAACTTATTATTTTTGGAGTATACACTAACGTCCATGCTAACTAAGGTCTCCTAGAGTCAGGATGGCTCTGATACCAACTTTGTAGAGGCCCCAAACCGGAAGGTTCAGAACCCCTCATATGCATTCATTCACAATCCCAGAATAACCAGTTGTGAACAACATACGTAGTTGGCATACAGAATACATCATCCATTACACGAATATTAGAGTCTTACATAAATGGTCACATGACCAAGTTCTTGATAACTGTCACACAGGACAGACATTCAAAATAAACACAGCGGAAGACGATAAGCATAGCGTAGTAGAACCCGAGTCACGCCTCATCCTACAGGCTGCTGACTGGGAGACGATCCTAACTCGCAGGGCCATCAGCGTAGAACTCCTCCTCATAGAACTCCTCCTGGGGTGGCTCCTCATAGTCTGATAAGTAGATACCAGGGGCGAAACCAAATGAGTACATTTGAATGTACTCAACAAGACATCCTTTATGAGCTTACAATAATGCATACATGCTTATTTGGTGGAGTGGGTAGGCCGTACATATGGTTCAGCTACCCATGACAGATAAAAGATTTATCATAGTTGATTCTTCAAGTTTAGTCCTTTATGGATAAATCAGGTAAAATAATATGGTTTTTCTCTCGTAGATATCACATATCTTGGAGGTTTTATAAGTCTTTTGGAAAAGAAAGTTTTCTTTTCAGAAACTTGTAATAATAGTTTCCTCCTCCTCGGTATCTCGCAGATACCAAGTCATTCCTCCATAGTACCTCGCAGGTACAAAGCTGTCCTTCAAAAACCTCTTTTTGAAAAGTTGACACAATACTAGCTACATGGCCATTCAACCGTCCATATCCGAGGACGCGGCTATCTCGAAATAGTTTTACTCTGCAGAGGTGTACACACTTCCACTAGATCCAGAATCCGCCATGAAACAACCATGGACTATTCCCAACCTATGGGAACATCAGATAACTGATCTTGACTATCCACTATGTACAAGCTAGAACATGACTATCTCTTCAATTGGGGTTACCCCTCCCCGGCAAGCCGTGTCGCACACCGCCCAGACAGGAGACCCAACTGCTGCATCCGGAGGGAAAATTAATCCCACACTTTAGATGTCCCGTCTGCTCACTCCTAGCGACACTTCGGTTCGGAGGATCCAATCCTCTATAGCACTTTGAGATAGCTCACATACTAACCATAACAAGTTTTTAATCAAGCCCCTACCCATATTGGGGTAAAGTGGCAGTACGATAATAGTTGTCCAGCGAAGACTAGGTTATGTGTCTTTTGTAAACATTTCTCAAAAATTTCCCTTCATGGCACTCTTCCGGTAGATAGGGTCTCACCCTTTCTCCGGGGTTTTTCCTTCATAAGGCATTTGTTTACAAAAACACATTTTATTTGGTTCATTTAAGAACCCAAGTTTTAATTTGTTGGATGGTATATTATATACCATTTAGTGGCTAAGGGCTTGGCAAATACCAAGTTGACTATTATTATGATTCCTTCTTCTAATAATATTAATAGTAGTAGTATTCACAACAAAAATAGTTTTGAGAGTATAGTTTTGTGAAAACTTCAGAAGTGAAAAGCATGCATGATAGATAATGATAAGTATTTATACAGCAAGCATTAGGATGGCTTGCCTTGGTACAAGTGATGGTCCTGGTCCTGAAAGTAACAGGAGTTGCAATACCCCTCTTCAGCAAATCCTTCCTCCTCGTTTTCTAACGTCGTAAAAAGAAATAAAGGCACACTTTCAGAGCCAACCAAGACAAACAATGCTACAAGTGATACATACAGCAAGCAATTAAAATGTAACACTCAAGACACTCAATTATCCCTTAGGAAAATTGACATGAAAAACACAGTGGGAAAAATCTGCTTTCTCCTAGTGTTTACGTGTGGTGAAACTCAATGATTTTAAGTCAAGAGCATCATGGACCAGTGGGGTAAATCACATGTTAATAGACAGTAGGGTGTCACATAAAACACAATTTGATGTCTAAAAACTCCCCCAATACTTCCTATGGCAAACACAAAATATAAGCTAAAATAAGCAAGTGGTGAAAAAGGCTTATGACAATAAGTCAAGCTCCTTTTCCACCATGAACCAAAAATACCAGTGGGTGTTCCACTAGCATAATGCTTCATAAAGAGGTTAATAAGCCTCTGGTCACATTTCTAAAAATGCTCAAAACAAACAAACTAGTCTCACAAACTCCTACTCATACTAGTAGAAACTTGGAAAAAAATACTAGACTAGTTTATACTTCACTGGTTAATTTTAGGCACAAGTGTGCAAACTAACAGAGGTAAAATACTCCTATAATCAGTACCAAAATGCTACTGGATCCCACAAAATAACACAAAAAGTTTAGCTATGAAACAAGGAAAAACTAGACTAAAATTGCTACACATGTGAGGGAATTAAATCTAGGCACCCAAGTGATACTCAAGCAATTTTCCAATACTTGAGGGAAAATTAACAGAGGTGAAAACACAAGGATAACAATGCCACAAGGACATTTCATCCCCTGTTTTCAACCACAAAGAATCATATTTTTCCTTAGTGGAAAACAAAACAAAAGGCATGCATGTATAATCTAGTAGGAAATCTAGACCTTAAGCAATGCTATTTTAAATCTATTCTAAACTCAAAACACCAAGTAACCAGAGGTGTTGCAACTAAAATAACAGTACCAAAATGGTACTGGTTCCATGAAAATTAATCTAGCAAAATAGGCCTAATACATATCTAAAAATCTACTCAACAATCTAGGTAGAAAATAAGCTATGAGCAAGATCTATGCATGGAACATAATTCTAAAAATCCTACCACTCAAGCCATTCATTCTAACAAGTTCATACAACTTGCAAACATCAATACTACACTAGATAACAACATTACAAGCAAGAACACAATAGGTGCACATCACAAAAAGATCATATAAAACAAGATCTAGGAATTAAAAAATAGGCAGAAAAGTGCTAAAACTTGTTCTGTCTCCCTAATTTTTTCTATGGCTCCAAAAATTAAATCCTTCTAGGATGTGATAGTCATTAACAATACAAAGCCTCTCCAATTGGTCCCACTCAAAATTAATGTCTCAAACTCCCCCTGAAATTCTTGGAATAGCCCACTGATGTTTTACCAAAATGGATGGCATTTCCAAATGGTAACTCTCCTGGATGCAAACTAAAATTCTAAAGGTAGGTATTGATAAGGGCTTTCCAAAACAGTTGAGTTTGCTCAAAAATGTTTTGTATTTTTGAAGTTCTATTCATTTCCATTTTAAGGGTACTGTCTGGCAAAAAGGCTATAGAAAAATAAAGAAAGGTCAAAACACTATTCTGCAAAAGGGAGGTGGTTGTGATTTTGTTTGGCTACATGTAAAAAAATTGGCAAGGCCAAATAAAATTGTTTGCTATTTTTCCTAGGCCAAAAGCTAACAGGTACGATTCTGCAAAAAAAATTGGATTTTAAATTAACAGGAACAAGCCCCGATGGGCCCGATTCGCCTGCGCGTGGCCCAGCTAGCACCTAGGCCAGCCCAGGCGCGCGCGCGGGGGCGGGGGACGCGGGAAAAATCCCGTTCAAGCGCAACCGTCGATCGCCCGATCGACGGCTCGGGTGCTTTCTTCCTCCCCTCTCCTCACCCGACGGGAACGGCGTCGAACACCTCGTGGGCACGCACGGGACGGCAGAGGGCTCACCTAGGGGTCCCGTGGAGCGACGCGTGGAGGCGGTGGGGTCGTGGGAGGCTGGTGGCGCGGTGGTGGCGGCGTTCGTTTCCCTGGCGACGAGTTCCTCTCCGCGGCGGCACGGCGGACACGGCGGCGACGGCTCGGGCTTTCGGGTTGGTCCGTTTCGACTCGGGGGATCGTGCGGTGGCCGGCGGGAAGAATCAGCTCGTGCCGCTCGCACACGGCGAGGCACGGCCTGAAATTTCGTGGGTGGGGGCGTGGATGGTGGCGGAGGGCTGTGGCGAAACGGCCAAGCCGTTGGAGCTTTGTAGGCACGGGGCCCTCGTGGGTGCTCTCGGTGCTCAAGTGTGTGTGCGTGTGTGGCAAGCAGAGGGACGGGGGGGCCGTTTTCTCGTTCCCTCTCGAGCCAGGGGCGGTGCCTAACATCACTGGTCACCACAGTGGGGCTAGGGTGGAGAGACATGGGAGTTTAGGCCATGCCATCTGCCCACCCCCCCTCCTACCCGAGCCTACTCCCTCTCCTCTTTCCTTCTCGTCTAAGGCACCACTCGGGCATGTGAGCACAAGGAAAATACAGAGGGATCCTAGGTGAGTAATTAGAACCAAATACCACACAAAAAGATCAAGTGTAGCTCAAGAAAAACATCTCCAAAGTTCTGTTCAAAAACAGTTTTCAGAAAATTCAGAAAAAGGCTTAGTGAAAATTTCACTAAGTGTTGAAAAAAACAGGGGTTTGAAGCAAAAGTTTGCTTCTGTTTGATTGGGCAATTGAACTTGGATTTTAGAAATTCAAGTTGCCAATTGTTATATGAACTTTCTAGTTTGAGAAAACAACAAGTTCACAAGAAAAAGAGTTGGTTAACCCTCTGAAAACAACTGCCCAAAAAGCTATGTTTCTGTTTTCCAAATAGAAATGGTTTTTCAATATTTTTATACTAGGAAAACAATCATGGATTAGATTGTTTTCCAAGTGCTAAAATCAAACCAGTGGCATATAGTTGTACTACATAACATGTTCAACCATAATACCACAAGAAAACAACAAATCAAATATGTTTGATTCTTGAAAACAAGTGTGGAAAACAGCTAGTCATGTTGTTTTTCTGCTAAAAGTTTAAATAGGAAATAAATTCCCAAAGCTAATTAAATCCCAACCAAAGTGTTTCCTTGGTCAAGACATGACTAAATAATGCTATCATGAGTGAATCAAGCATTCCCCAAGCTTTGAGAAGAAATTTCTTAGGGTTTCCAGTTGAAAAACATCAGGCAGACAATAATCAATCATCAGGAAAAATCCTCAAATGAGTGAAAAGAAACACACCACTTATATTGCATAGATACACATGACTACACAAACATGTTGTCCACTTAATTGTCTTACAAAAGTCTTAAGAGGCTTGCTAATTTAATATTAAACAAGGGCTTAAAAACAGGGGTGTTACAAATCTCCCCCCCTTAAAAGAATCTCGTCCCGAGATTAGCGGGTCTAGGCTTTAAGAAAATCAGGGAACTCCTTCCTGATATCATCTTCACGCTCCCAGGTAGCTTCTTCCTCAGAATGATTCGTCCACTGAATCTTAAGGAATTTTATAGCACGCCTCCTGGTAGCGCGCACAATCTCCTCGAGAACCCGCAGGGGTCTATCACGATAAGTCAAATCATCATTGATATCAATGGTCCTGAAATCTATGTCTTGATACGAGAGATCCTTCTCCGGTACTTGCAGACATTTCCGGAGCAATGACACATGGAACACATTGTGAAACGCAGATAGCTCCTCAGGTAATTCTAACTGATAAGAAACTTCGCCACGACGTGCCAAGATCTTAAAAGGTCCAATATACCTGGGTGCCAGCTTTCCCTTAACATGGAAACGCTGCATCCCTTTGAGTGGCGTAACACGAAGGTACACGAAATCTCCAATGCTGAAAGAGACATCACGACGCTTCGTGTCAGCATAACTCTTCTGACGAGATTGAGCTGTCTTTAAACGTTCCCGAATAAGCTGTACCTGCTCTTCTGCAGCTTTCAAGGTGTCCACACCAAAAACCTGACTGTCTCCAGTCTCAGTCCAATTTAGGGGTGTGCGGCATTTACGTCCATACAGTGCTTCAAAAGGGGCCATTTGCAAGCTAGACTGATAACTGTTGTTGTAAGAAAACTCTGCGAAAGGCAGACAGTCTTCCCATTTTACTCCATAGGACAACACACAAGCACGGAGCATGTCTTCCAGAATTTGGTTCACACGCTCTGTCTGTCCATCAGTCTGTGGGTGATAGGCTGTGCTAAAAGCTAATTTGGTTCCCAAACTCTCGTGCAACTTCTTCCAAAATCTGGATGTGAACTGTGTACCTCGATCAGACACAATCCTGCTCGGGACTCCGTGCAGGCTGACAATCCGAGTAATGTAAAGATCAGCAAGCTGATCTCCACGATAGGTGGTCCGGACAGGAATAAAGTGAGCAACTTTTGTGAGCCTGTCCACGACAACCCATATAGAATCATTTCCTCGGCTGGACCTAGGAAGTCCTGTGATGAAGTCCATCCCTACTTCATCCCATTTCCAAACAGGCACTTGCAACGGCTGGAGCAAGCCAGCGGGACGCTGGTGCCCAGCTTTCACTTGCTGGCAGACATGGCACTTGGCTACAAATGAAGCAATCTCTCGCTTCATTCCATGCCACCAGAATCTCTCCTTCAGGTCTTGATACATCTTTGTTCCTCCAGGATGGATAGAATACATGGTCTCATGAGCTTCGACCATGATGGTCTGCTTGAGATCAGACTCAGAGGGAACACAAATACGGCCTTCATACCATAATCCCCCATCAGCATCGATAGTAAACCCAGCAACCTTCTCCTTCTCCATGCGGGCCTTAATACCATCAATACTTTTCTGGCCTGTCTGCGCCTCTTTGATTTGGTCAACCAGAGTTGGTTTAAGTTCTATGGCGTCCAACATACCATAGCTGACCACTTCAATGCCAAGTTGGTCAAGCTCTTTCCATAACTCGGGCTGCCTTACAAAAATCATAGCATTTAGAGAGGCCGGCTCTCGACTAAGAGCATCCGCAACTACATTTGCCTTCCCAGGGTGATAATGAATACTCAGATCATAATCTTTAATGAGCTCAATCCAGCGGCGCTGCCTCATGTTGAGCTCACGTTGAGTAAAGATATACTTTAAACTCTTATGATCCGTGTAAATTTCCACTCTTCTTCCCATAAGAAAGTGTCGCCATGTTTTGAGGGCATGCACGACAGCAGCAAGCTCTAAGTCATGAGTGGGGTAATTCAACTCGTGGGGCCTCAACTGGCGGGATATGAAAGATATCACTTTCCCTTCTTGCATAAGTACGCTTCCAAGACCAAGCTTAGAAGCGTCACAATATACGTCGAAATTCTTGGTGATATCCGGCATAATAAGGATTGGAGCGGTCACAAGTCGATGTTTTAACTCATTGAAACTCTCTTCACACTTGTCCGTCCATAGGAACTTGCTATCCTTCTTGAGCAACTGGGTGAGGGGTCTGGCTATACTCGAGAATCCCTGAACAAACTTGCGGTAATACCCTGCCAAACCCAGAAAGGATCTGACTTCAGTCTGGTTGGTTGGAGCAGCACGCTTCTCCACAGACTGAACTAGAGTAGGGTCAACAGATATTCCTCCCGCAGATACTACATGTCCAAGAAAACCGACTTCCGTCAACCAGAATTGACATTTACTAAACTTAGCATACAATTGATGCTCACGAAGTGTTCCGAGCACAATTCTCAGATGTTCTTCGTGTTCTTCCTCACTCCGAGAATATATGAGAATGTCATCAATAAACACCACGACAAACTTGTCTAGAAAATCCATGAATACCTTATTCATGAGATTCATGAAATAGGCAGGGGCATTGGTTAGACCAAAGGACATCACGGTGTACTCATACAACCCGTAACGAGTGGTGAAAGCAGTCTTGGGAATATCAGTATCACGGACTTTCAATTGGTGATAACCAGTCCGAAGGTCGATCTTCGAGAAGATTACGGCCCCATTCAGCTGGTCAAACAGGTCTTCAATTTTGGGCAACGGGTATTTGTTCTTGATGGTAACATCGTTTAACTTGCGGTAGTCCACACATAAACGAGTGGTACCGTCCCGTTTTTCCACAAAAATGATCGGAGACCCCCATGGCGATGCACTAGGGCGAATCAAACCTTTTCTCAACATATCATCCAGCTGGGTCTTCAACTCATCTAATTCCTTTGGGTTCATCCGATAAGGCTTCTGTGCTATGGGTCCAGTTCCGGGCACTAACTCGATCACAAACTCGATATCCCGATCAGGGGGCATACCGGGTAACTCTTCAGGAAAAACATCCGGGTATTCGCAAACGACCGGGACTTCCTCAAGGTCAGGGTGGGCTATACCAGTGTGGCAGTGAACTTGTGACGAGGGTTTAGTTGCAGTGTACGCAACCTTTTCCCCATCCTCAGAGATCATATCAATAGATTTCTTAGTGCAGTCAATAACCCCCTTATACTTGGCCATCCAGTTCATACCGAGTACCACTTCTATCCCCTTGGATCCCAGCACTATAAGATCAGCATGAAAAGTTTTCCCTTGTATTTCTACTGGTACTTCATTGCAAATTAAGTTGGCTTTAGTACTATCCCCAGGTATTTGTACTAACATAGGGTTGTGCATACGGGAGTGCTTCATACCACTTTTCTCAGCAAACGGTTTTGTGACAAAAGAATGTGATGCACCAGAATCAAACAGTACTGCGGCTGGCACCGAGTTGACAGGAAACGTACCCATCACCATGTCTGGTGCCTCCTGAGCTTCTGCAGCAGTGACGTGGTTCAGGTGTCCCTTCATCCTATTCTGCCGTCCAGTGGAAGGACCATGGTTCATCTTGGTTGCAGTTGGCTGGGCTGTGGCAGTAGCTTTGGTCGGGCACTCACGAGCAAAGTGACCCTCCTTTCCGCAGGCAAAACAACCTCCAGAAGGCCTTGGGCTTGGGTTAGGTTTGGGAGCATTGTTGGAGTTGTTCCCATTTCCACTGTTGTTGCCTCCATAGCGGTTTCCATGATTATTCCCAGAATGATTACCATGGTTACCACCATAGCTATTTCCTCCGTACTTTGGTGCATAGTTGGGGTTGTAGTTGTTGGGCCTTGGTGCATAGTTGTGGTTGGGGCGGGGTGCATAAGCAGGCGCCTTGTGGGATGGTGGCCTCGCATACGGAGTGTTGCGAGTCCTTTGAGCACTAGGTCCTCCATGCACGGTCATCTTCCTCTTGCGGTTATCATCAGCAGATTTCCGCTTGTGCTCCAGTACCATAGCGGCATTTGCAAGGGTCTCCAAGTCCTGGAATGGAACCACCACTAGAGCGCACTGGAGCTCATCATCCAGCCCATTTAAGAATCTCTCCCTCTTCTTAGCATCAGTATTGATATCATCCTGTGCATACCTGGACAGAGTAGTGAAATTCTCCCAGTATTCAGACACAGGCATACTTCCCTGCCTCAGCTTCAGAAATTTCTCACGCATAAGTGTCATCATTCCTTGGGGAATGTGATACTTGCGGAATCTTGCAGAGAAATCCTCCCAGTTGAACACGTGACCAGCAGCAACAGTCTCACGTGTAGTCTCCCACCAAGTCCTGGCAGGACCAGCAAGAAAATGGGAGGCAAACAGGACCTTATCATTTTCCTCAACTGATGCAACCTCCAGTTTGTTTGCAATGGTGCGGAGCCAGTCGTCAGCATCGAGAGGCTCCACAATCCTAGTGAAGACTGGGGGGTTGGTGTGCTGAAAGTCTCTCAGTCTCGAGCGAGCACCATTGCCATTGCCATTGCCATTGCCATTATTGTTGGCGGCAGCAGCTAGTTGTTGCAGAGCGGTAATGGTAGCTGCACTCTCATCTCGGCTGGCCTGGCGATCTTCCATCAGCAGGGCCAACAGCGCCTCCACAGTGGGTGGTGGTGGCGGTGGGGGTTCGCGACGAGGTGCCATTCTGAAGTGAAAACATGTGTAAGTTTTAGAAGTATATTCTTGTTTTTGAAAACCCAGTACCTTTAACATAAGAAAAAGGAATACGAGTGATATGTTTCAAAAACAAGAGCGGGGCAGTCGCAAACATGGATGAAAAGAACGCAAAATAGTGACAATCATCAAGGAAACAAGCAGAACATTCCATTCATCACACAACTTAAACAAAGTCTTTGACATTACACACACACATTACAAGCCATATATCACAAGGAAGGCTTCATCGAGCTACAAGGGGTGCGATTGGTGGGGTCATCGCAAGGCTACTACTAGCAAAACGATCTAGCATACTTATCTAGCATCTAGACCAGCATCAAGTGCTAAGGGTGAGGAGGCTGTGACTACACAGAATCGTCACTGTCCCCAACCTCGAAGATACGCTCCTCAGGGTCCTCCTCCTCCTCCTCGCCAAGCAGGTCATCATCATCCTGCTCGCTAGCCTCACTCATATCCATCCCCTCCAAGTCAGACGGAACATCCTCTACTGGCAGGAGCTCCTCAATCTCCCTGCTGAGCTCTGCGCCCTCCTCCTCAAGCTCCTCTATGGCAGAGTCTCTCGCGGCTATGTCGTCACGAGCTATGTGAAGCCTAGTGTGCAGAACTGAGTTAGCCCCCTCCAGAGCCGTCACCCTGCTGGTGAGACGAGCACGGCTCAGTCGGGTGGCCCGCAGCTGTCTCTCCAAGGCACGGCTCCTCGCGGTGGCGGCCTCCAACTCCTCCCTCAACTCAGACAACTGCTGTGCTAGTGCTCCACTCTCCTCCTGGCTGTCCTGAAGCTCAGCCCTCAGCTCGTCAGTCTCGGCTATCAGTGTGTGGTGCACCAATGTGCCAAGGTGGTGAGCGAGTCGCTGATCGTCCAACCTGTGCTGAGTGCGGTACAACAGAATCTCCATCTCGTCCAAGTGAGGACCAACAGTGGTAGTGTCTGGCTCAACAGGAAGTGGTATGCCCTCCTCATCGCGCCTCCCAATCAACTCGAACCGGGAACCGATGAACATGTACTCCCCAATGTGCGCCAGTCGTGCCACTGACTCCTGAATCACCCGCACGGCTGCCTCGGTCCAAGAACGATCGACAGCACGAAAGACGTAGGCCTCTACTGTCGGGCTAGCCAGAGGTGCACGGATAGTGACCTCCGCGTACCAGTCTCCCTCCAGAGGTGCACCGTCAACTAGACCTCCTCGCAGCTCCGGAAGTGGGCGTCCCAACACAGTAGCCATAGCTACTAGCCTCTCCTCGAAAAGGAAAGTCTCGCCACGTGGACGTCCCAACTGGAAAGCCTCGGTGATGACCACGTCCATCTACACAAAATTTTAAGTATAGTTTAAGTGAGATCTCAGTGTGCAAAGTTTTAAGTTTATGCAAAGAACAATCTTAATGCAAGTAGAGTTTGACACAGAGAGGTGGTGGGATATAGGGAATATCTTTATACATAGTCATATATCCAATCTTTTTGTATTTATAACTTATATTTTTGGAGTATACACTAACGTCCATGCTAACTAAGGTCTCCTAGAGTCAGGATGGCTCTGATACCAACTTTGTAGAAGCCCCAAACCGGAAGGTTCAGAACCCCTCATATGCATTCATTCACAATCCCAGAATAACCAGTTGTGAACAACATACGTAGTTGGCATACAGAATACATCATCCATTACACGAATAATAGAGTCTTACATAAATGGTCACATGGCCAAGTTCTTGATAACTGTCACACAGGACAGACATTCAAAATAAACACAGCGGAAGACGATAAGCATAGCGTAGTAGAACCCGAGTCACGCCTCATCCTACAGGCTGCTGACTGGGAGACGATCCTAACTCGCAGGGCCATCAGCGTAGAACTCCTCCTCATAGAACTCCTCCTGGGGTGGCTCCTCATAGTCTGATAAGTAGATACCAGGGGCGAAACCAAATGAGTACATTTGAATGTACTCAACAAGACATCCTTTATGAGCTTACAATAATGCATACATGCTTATTTGGTGGAGTGGGTAGGCCATACATATGGTTCAGCTACCCATGACAGATAAAAGATTTATCATGGTTGATTCTTCAAGTTTAGTCCTTTATGGATAAATCAAGTAAAATAATATAGTTTTTCTCTCGTAGATATCACATATCTTGGAGGTTTTATAAGTCTTTTAGAAAAGAAAGTTTTCTTTTCAGAAACTTGTAATAATAGTTTCCTCCTCCTCGGTATCTCGCAGATACCAAGTCATTCCTCCATAGTACCTCGCAGGTACAAAGCTGTCCTTCAAAAACCTCTTTTTGAAAAGTTGACACAATACTAGCTACATGGCCATTCAACCGTCCATATCCGAGGACGCGGCTATCTCGAAATAGTTTTACTCTGCAGAGGTGTACACACTTCCACTAGATCCAGAATCCGCCATGAAACAACCATGGACTATTCCCAACCTATGGGAACATCAGATAACTGATCTTGACTATCCACTATGTACAAGCTAGAACATGACTATCTCTTCAATTGGGGTTACCCCTCCCCGGCAAGCCGTGTCACACACCGCCCAGACAGGAGACCCAACTGCTGCATCCGGAGGGAAAATTAATCCCACACTTTAGGTGTCCCGTCTGCTCACTCCTAGCGACACTTCGGTTCGGAGGATCCAATCCTCTATAGCACTTTGAGATAGCTCACACACTAACCATAACAAGTTTTTAATCAAGCCCCTACCCATATTGGGGTAAAGTGGCAGTACGATAATAGTTGTCCAGCGAAGACTAGGTTATGTGTCTTTTGTAAACATTTCTCAAAAATTTCCCTTCATGGCACTCTTCCGGTAGACAGGGTCTCACCCTTCATCCGGGGTTTTTCCTTCATAAGGTATTTGTTTACAAAAACACATTTTATTTAGTTCATTTAAGAACCCAAGTTTTAATTTGGTGGATGGTATGTATATACCATTTAGTGGCTAAGGGCTTGGCAAATACCAAGTTGACTATTATTATGATTCCTTCTTCTAATAATATTAATAGTAGTAGTATTCACAACAAAAATAGTTTTGGGAGTATAGTTTTGTGAAAACTTCAGAAGTGAAAAGCATGCATGATAGATAATGATAAGTATTTATACAGCAAGCATTAGGATGGCTTGCCTTGGTACAAGTGATGGTCCTGGTCCTGAAAGTAACAGGAGTTGCAATATCCTTCTTCAGCAAATCCTTCCTCCTCGTTTTCTAACGTCGTAAAAAGAAATAAAGGCACACCTTCAGAGCCAACCAAGACAAACAATGCTACAAGTGATACCTACAGCAAGCAATTAAAAAGTAACACTCAAGACATTCAATTTTCCCTTAAGAAAATTGACAGGAAAACCACAGTGGAAAAATCTGTTTTTTCCTAGTGTTTATGTGTGGTGAAACTCAATGATTTTAAGTCAAGAGCATCATGGACCAGTGGGTAAATCACATGTTAATAGACAGTAGGGTGTCACATAAAACACAATTTGATGTCTAAAAACTCCCCCAATATTCTCTATGGCAAACACAAAATAAAAGCTAAAGTATGCAAGTGGTGAAAAGGCTTATGACAATAAGTCAAGCTCCTGTTCCACCATGAAACAAAAATACCAGTGGGTGTTCCACCACATAATGCTTCATAAAGAGGTTAATAAGCCTCTGGTCACATTTCTAAAAAATGCTCAAAACAAACAAACTAGTCCCACAAACTCCTACTCATGCTAGTAGAAACTTGGGAAAAATACTAGACTAGTTTATACTTCACTTGTTAATTTTAGGCACAAGTGTGCAAACTAACAGAGGTAAAATACTCCTATGATCAGTACCAAAATGCTACTGGATCCCACAAAATAACACAAAAAGTTTAGCTATGAAACAAGGAAAAACTAGACTAAAATTGCCACACATGTGAGGGAATTAAATCTAGGCACCCAAATGATACTCAAGCAATTCCTAATACTTAAGGGAAAATTAACAGAGGTGAAAACACAAGGATAACAATGCCACAAGGACATTTCACCCTCTGTTTTCAACCACAAGGAATCATATTTTTCCATAGTGGAAAACAAAACAAAAGGCATGCATGTATAATCTAGTAGGAATTCTAGACCTTAAGCAATGCTATTTTAAATCTATTCTAAACTCAAACACCAAGTAACCAGAGGTGTTGTAACTAAAATAACAGTACCAAAATGGTACTGGTTCCTTGAAAATTAATCTAGCAAAAAAAGGCTAGATACAAACTAAAAATCTACTCACAAACCTAGATAGAAAATAAGCTATGAGCAAGACTTAAGCATGGAAATTAATTCTAAAAATTCTACCACTCAAGCCATTTATTCTAACATGCTCATACAACTTGTAAACATCAATACCACACTAGATAACAACCTTACAAGCAAGAACACAATAGGTGCACATACAAAAAGATCATATAAAACAAGATCTAGGAATTAAAAATTAGGCAGAAAAGTGCTAAAACTTGTTCTGTCTCCCTAATTTTTTCTATGGCTCCAAAAATTAAATCCTTCTAGGATGTGATAGTCATTAACAATACAAAGCCTCTCCAATTGGTCCCACTCAAAAATAATGTACCAAACTCCCCCTAAAATTCTTGGATTAGCTCACTGATGTTTTACCAAAATGGATGGCATTTCCAAATGGTAACTCTCCTGGATGCAAACTAAAATTCTAAAGGTAGGTATTGATAAGGGCTTTCCAAAACAGTTGAGTTTGCTCAAAAAGGTTTTGTATTTTTGAAGTTCTATTCATTTCCATTTTAATGGTACTGTCTGGCAAAAAGGCTATAGAAAAATAAATAAAGGTCAAAACAATATTCTGCCAAAGGGAGGTGGTTGTGATTTTGTTTGGCTACATGTACAAAAATTGGCAAAGCCAAATAAAATTGTTTGCTATTTTTCCCAGGCCAAAAGCTAACAGGTACGAATCTGTAAAAAAAAATTGATTTCAATTAACAGGGACAAGCCCCGATGGGCCCGATTCGCCTGCGCGTGGCCCAGCTAGCACCTAGGCCAGCCCAGGCGCGCGCGCGGGGGCGGGGGACGCGGGAGAAACCGCTTTCAAGCGTGGCCGTTGATCTCGCGATCAACGGTCCCGCTCTTTTCTTCTTCCTCTCGCCTAGCGCGACAAGCCCCGCGTCGAACACCTCGTGGGCACGCACGGGACGGGCAGAGGGCTCACCTAGGGGGCCCGTGGAGCGACGCGTGGAGGCGGTGGGGTCGTGGGAGGCTGGTGGCGCGGTGGTGGCGGAGATGGTTTCCTCGACGGCGTGCTTCCCTCCGCGGCGACACGGCGGGCACGGCGGCGATGGTTCGAGCTCTCCTGCAAACGAAAGAACCGCGGGGGATGTCAGGGAGGTGGCCAAGGGTACGGGGAGTTCGCTCGTGCAAGAATCACGAGCTCTTACGCACGGGTTCGTTCGAATGCTTTCGGTGGATCGTGCGGTGGCCGGCGGCGAAAATATGCCCGTGCGGCTCGCACAAGGCGAGGCACGGCCTGAATTTTCGGGTGTGGAGGCGTGGATGGGTGTGGTGTGCGGTGGCGAAACGGCTAGGCCGTTGAGGCTTTGTAGGCACGGGGCCGTGTGGGTGCTCTCGGGTGCTCAAGTGTGTGTGCGTGTGTGGCAAGCTGAGGGGTGGGGGGCCGTTTCTTTCGTTGCATATCGAGCCAGGGGCGGTGCCAAACTTCACTGGTCACCACAGTGGGGCTAGGGTGGAGAGACACGACGGTTTTTAGGCCATGCCACTAGCACACCCCCCCTCTACTCGGGCTCTAGTTTCCCTCCTTTTTCCTTCTACTCTAGGGCACCACTCGGGCCAACTAGCACATGGGGTTACAGAGCATCTCAAGGCAATCAAAATAGACACCAAGTTTATTCAAATCCATGAAGAATTGGCAGAGAAACAAACCTCCAAAGTTCTGTCCAAAACCAGTTTTCAGAAAATTCAGTAAAAGACTTAGTGAAATTTTCACTAAGTGTTGGAAAAACAGAGTTTTGAAGCAAAAGTTTGCTTCTGTTTTATTGGGCAATTGAACTTGGATTTTGGAAATTCAAGTTGCTAATTGTTATATGTACTTTCTAGTTTGAGAAAACAACAAGTACACAAGAAAATGAGTTGGTTAACCTTCTGAAAACATCTGCCCAAAAAGCTATGTTTCTGTTTTCCAAATAGAATTGGTTTTTCAATATTTTTATACTAGAAAAACAATCATGGATTTGATTGTTTTCCAAGTGCTAAATTCAAACCAGTGGCATATAGTTGTACTACATAACATGTTCAACCATAATGCCACAAGAAAACAACAAATCAAATATGTTTGATTCTTGAAAACAAGTGTGGAAAACAGCTAGTCAAGTTGTTTTTCTGCTAAATGTTTAAATAGGAAATAAATTCCCAAAGCTATTTAAATCCCAACCAAAGTGTTTCCTTGGTCAAGACATGACTAAATAATGCTATCATGAGTGAATCAAGCATTCCCCAAGCTTTGAGAAGAAAAATCTTAGGGTTTCCAGTTGAAAAACATCAGGCAGACAATAATCAATCATCAGGAAAAATCCTCAAATGAGTGAAAAGAAACACACCACTTATATTGCATAGATACACATGACTACACAATCATGTTGTCCACTTAATTGTCTTACAAAAGTCTTAAGAGGCTTGCTAATATAGTATTAAACAAGGGCTTAAAAACAGGGGTGTTACATGGCCTCAAGGTCCTTCTAGAGCTTCACATTGATCTTGAAGCTCCATGTTTTCCTTGCGGAGGTTCTCCGCATTGCCGACATCTTCAGCAATTTGTTTGGCTTTCGCCAAACGAGCTGAAAAGAAAGTAAAAGGAAGAGTTAGAAACTCAGAAAAATACTTAGAAAAATTTCCAAGCAAAAGCAGTGAAAACACTTACCTGTTGATTCATCCAGCTTTTGCTGAACGGAGGCCACCCCATATTCCTTATCTTCAAGAATATTAAGAAGGGTTTTCACCTCCTTATTCTTGATGGTAAGCTTGCTGAAAATCTCCATGTTAATGGTTTCAGCGGTTTGCTGAAACATGGAAAAGAAACAAAGCGCTTAAGTAAAAAATCAAGCAAGGTAATGGAAAAGGCATTAAGTCAAAAACGCATGCTTTTGACAAAATGCCTGGGGGCTAGAGATATTACCTGGCTCATCCGTTGAAGACCCGACAAGTTCTCGTTGAATTCTTTTGCATACTCTGCAAAAAGAATACCGTCCTGGATGACCTGCCGAGGTGAAAATACGAAGTTATTCCTTACAATAAGCCCGCTTGCGGCCAAGGACGGATTAAGGGAGCTGGAGCGAAGTATTTTGTCGCCCACGGTTTGATATACCCGTGTTCATCAAAGGGCTCCTCCTTTACCTTGAACTCCTTGTCGAATGTCGGGATAGGCTCCTCCTCTGGAACTCGAGAAGGGCCTCCCGCCTCTAGCACCGCCCTTTCCCTCGCATCTGTTTCCGGCGCAATGGGCTGGCTGGTCTGTTGGGTTTCCTCCTCCCTGGCAGCCACGTTTTCCTCCGCAGTTGCGACTAGAGTGTCGAAAGCAGCAGCAGGAGAAGGCTGTGTTCCTCTCCAGTCCACAGATTTAATTTTCTTCCGGCCTTTTGGCTTCAGTGTTGTTGGAGCCAGGCTAGAAAGAAAAAAAATCTGAGAAGTTAGAATTCCGACAAAAGAAAAGAACTCCTGCGACAAAAAGGAGAGAAAAAATAAACCCGGATGATTTACCTGGAAGTAGCGACGGGAACTCCGTCAAGATCGATTATTTCTTGAGTAGCGGAAGGCTTCTTGTGTTTCCGTCCGCCTGCAAAGTTAGCACGCATCGTGTCTAACTCGGCATTGGTCGCAAGATCCGCCTCAAGAAGATCGATAATCTGTCAAAAGAGACAAAGTACGAGTTAAAACAAATGTCTGAGAAAGAAGAAACGCAAAACCAAAGCCCAAAATGAAGAACCATACCTTTGGAGTCGGGTTTGTCATCGTGTACATCGGCCGGCTTTCCTCATATTGGTCACGTGTTGCGACCAATTGGTTAACGCGTTTCCTCAAGTCTTTGGCCGTCAAAGATTTGTTCATTGTCCGCATGGCTTCTGCGGGTCCCGTGTACTCACACATGAGACGGGGACCGCGGTAGGCCAGAGGTTGAATCCGCCTTTCTAGCCAGCATAGGACAGTGTCCATGCCGGTAAGTGGAGGACAAGCGGAGACGAGCTTGGCGATGCGCCGTTTGATCCTTAGTAGATCCGGCGGCAGGGTTTGAACTGCGTCCACTGCCCAATTATCTTGGGGAGTGGCAGCAGAGTTGACAAAAGGTGGAATTCTCGTTTCCTTTCCAGGAAACAGGACATCTTGATGGTAGAAGAAGGAACCCGTCCAAAACTTGACGGATTCTGAGGTTTTTATTTTCGGAAACCAATCCTCCCTAAACCTACGGAGGGTGAAGGAAATGGTCCCGCGGGTGGGGAGAGTGCCCTCAGAGAGGTTGCGTTTCACCCTGAAGCAATATTGCGAGAAATCTAACCTAGGTTCTAATCCTAGATACCCTTCAAAGAGGGCCTGGAACCCGGCTAGATAAAGAATGGAATTGGGAGGAAGGTTTTGGGTTTGAATGTTGTAATGGTTCAGGACTTGGAGGAAGAAGGCAGAAGGTGGAAATCCATACCTCTGCTAATGTGGGAGGTGAGGAGAACCCTTTCTCCGGCTTTCGGTGTTGGCTCGGAGTCGTCCTCCTCGTGTCGCCATTTCCCCTTCAAGATCAGCCCTTCCTTCTCCATTGTCGGAAGGAGGGACGGAAGCACATTGCCGTGCCTCCAGTTCCCAAAGATTTCCTCTATGTCTTCTTCCGCTCCAGTGGCGCCCGCGGCGGCAAGCTTTTCACCACCACGAGTGAGTTCTTCCGCGGTCTCGGTGATGAGAGGCGAAGACGGTGCAGCAGAGGACAATGTCGCGTTATCGGCCGCGGGAGGAAGATCCCCGCGAGCCAAACCACCGGCGTTTTCCTCCGGCGTGCTCGTGGTAGCACGGCCGGGAGAATCCAATTGAGGATCGATGTCGTTGATTATATCATCGATGTTGAGGGCGATGGAGCTCTCCTCCGCGGCGCGCGGTGAATCTCCGGTGGCCATACTAGGGCGGCACGGTGAGGAATCGGACCCTCCGATGACGTTTTCCGGGAATGGTGCGAACACACGGGCTCTGCTCACACTTGCAAGCTCTGGTTCGAGGGCGATGGTGCTTGGGCGCTGGAAGAGGAAGTGAGAGCGGAAGGGAAACCGGAGAACCCGAGGGCAGCTATTTATAGCCGGAAATGCATTAATATATGCGCCAACGGCTATTTTAACCGTTAGATCTTCGACACGTGTCGCGCCAGAAAATCCGGGAAATAAGGAGGCAGAGTGATAAGTGCTATCTCGTCGTTTCCCGCGAGAATCTGTCAGAGATACGTTTCATAATTTTGACTGAACCCAAATGTCCGTGATGTCAGCACGTTTTCATCGCTGACGTCACGAAGTTCCTTCTCCACGAAGGCTTGTGGAAGAAAATCCGGATTCTGGTAAATCCGAGTTTTGAGTTACACATCAAGAAACTCCTTCTCCACGAAGGCTCGTGGAAGAAAATGCCGGATTTTGATGAAATCCGAGTTATGCGTTATGAAGTTTTGGGAAGAAGAAGAATCGAGACAAAGCGCCAACATTTCTCGGAAAGGAATGCAAATTGATGAAAGGTGGCAGAATGAAGTCTCAATCCTTCTTGGGGGCCACTGTCGGATATATACCGATTAGGGGTATATCCGACATTGTCCTAAGAGACGGATTACCGGGGTGGATTGTTGGTAATGGATCACAGTCCATTAGGCGGCCCAGTAAGCTGACGCACGGAAGACGGATTCTAGAAGAACCCGGACCACGGCCCAAAGTGGTGCGGCTTGGAGTAGAAGGCGGATTCCTGCTTTCGAAGTTAGATACTTTCCGTAGTCTTCTAGGTTTCCTTTCTGTAAGCCCTAACCCGGCTATTTATATAAATCCGTACGGGAGAGAAGAAGGACATAGACAATTAGCTAGAAGCTAACTTGCCGAGAAGCTGATCCTCGCCGAGTTAGCGAAACCTTACTCACATTGTACTTTGTATACTTCAGGCTTCAGCCCTGATTTAGTGAGATTGCAGGAGAAGGAACGCTGCCTAGTTGCGACGTACCGAACCTGGGTAAAATTGGTGTTCCTGGTTGTCGTACTACCACGTCCCCCATGTCTCCAACCCGTAGGCTCATGGCACCCCCGTCTATGAACTCTACTACGATGTCTCGACACTCGATCCAGCGGGGCAGCGAAAGTAGAGGATCCCTCAGAACTTCAGCAGCACGACGGCGTGTTGTGGTGGAGAAAACTTCGTTCAGGGCTTCGCCAAGCGCATGAACATGAGGTGGAGCAGCGGGAGGAGGAAGGTGGAGATGACACCAAGTGTGTGGAGGAGGGAGAGATCTGTAACATCCCAAGTCTGAAAAATAGCCATTAGAATGTTTGCTATCTGTTATTTTATGTTTTGCATCATGGCATCATGTTCATTGCAATTGTTTTGCTTGTTTTCCATTTGTTTTCCAACTGTTTTCATTTGTTTTCCTTTGTTTTCTATTTGAATTTCAAACCAAAATTCAAACCCTTTGTTTCATCCTTGTGATGTTACAATTTCCAAAATGTTATTTCAAATAAAAACAACCAAATTGTTTTCTTTTTATTCCAAAATGCTCACCTGTTAAATTGTTGGTTTTAATCAATCATTTAAATTCCAAAAGCACCTTTAAAATTCAAATCAGAGCACTAAAACAGAATCACTTTGAATTATGATGATATCAAAACAAATCAACTTCATTTGGTTATATTTAACATAGGGTTCACCCTATTAAAACCTTTGTTTTCAATATTATTTTATTTAATAGCAAAATACCCTAAATTTGAGCTAATTCCAAGCAACACCAAAATTCACATGTTTTTGAAAAACCACAGTTGACATTTGGTAGGCCTTGACCTAATTAACTCACAGTAATTTTTTCCCAATTTTTTGCAACTCTAAATCTATCTATTCCTTCCAATTTCTTCTTGCTACAAAAAAAAAGAGAGAAAAACAAAATAGAAAAAAAAGGAGAGAGAGGAGCAGCAGCAAGCCCAGCCCACTTTCCCTAAGGGCCCGTACCCCTTCATCCCTTTCCTCCGTACGCAGGTGACGTCCTCCATGGACAGCGACCTGCGCTGTCACCTCCTCCACCTGATTCTCCCTCCCCCTCCTATATATCTATCCCCAATCCGTGGAGAAAACCCTAGCCTAGCCCTAACCCTAGCCCCAGCCGCCACCAATCTCTCCTCTTCCTCCCCTCCATCTCCCTGCCACTTCTCTGAAGTTTCTGAACCATGCAACCACCGAAAAAACAGCCCTTTTGGCCTCCGTTGATCGCCGGAGCGCCGGTCCTCCTCCGGCCAGGAAGGGGGCGAAAATGGAACCGCCCCATCATGCTCTCCCTCTTTGGCGAAGGCGCCGTGGACCGAGGAGGCCCCGGGCGGCCGCGCCGTCGAGGTTTCCGGCCGGCCACCTCCCCTGCACCGCCTCCCTGCATCCGCCCCGACCCCTCCTGCTCGAGGCCATCTAGGTGAGGCTTTCCCCCCGATCGCTACTCCCTCTCCCTCTCGCCCCTCTACCTCCTCCCCTAGCGGCCGCACCCCCGACCCCTCGCAGCAGCTCCCTCCGGCAAGCAGCAGGCCGACGGCCAAGTCCCTGTCGTGGTGCCTGTTCGGGTTCAGTTCGACATTCAGAAAACATCCCGCGTATTGAAGCTCATACCCCCCCCCCCCCCCCGAGTTCCCTTTCCATCACAAGGCTTCAGTCATCCCACTGGTTCTGTCCCTGTGCGCGCGCAGCGAACCCTCAGGTCGCGGGTTCGAGTCCCGCACCCCCACCTTTTGCTGTTATTTTCGTTTGGTTCAGAGTGGTTGTCTGAACCTTATCCCCCTCGCTGCTCCCATCCTAGCAACACACAGAGAAACATCCCACTGGTTAGGTCCCTTTGGTGCAGTTAGGAGGTGCTGGGTTCGAGTTCCCCCTCTCCCAATCAAAACCATCTTTTTATTTTCCATGTGTTTGGTCACAGAAACATCCCAAAATCCCACATAGGCCCCTCGCACTTATTTCTAGCCCTGTAAAAATATTTTCCAAGTCCCTAATAAGTTAAAAATGGCAGATTTACCCCAAATATTGTAAATTGCATAAGAAAATCATTTTAACTCCAATTTTAACTTTTTAAATATGTTTTCTGTCCCAAATTAAATGTTCTTTCCAAATATAAAATTTGTTTACTGTTTTGAATATTTTAAATTGGTGCAAAATTTGAAAACTTGTCAAATTCACTTAAACTTGCAAAATTCATAACTTGTTCATAAAAATTCCAAATTGCACAAACTAAATATGTTTTCCAATCAACTTTTCATGTACTTTCCAAATATAAATTTTGTTTGCTGTTTTGAATAATTTAAATTGCTGAAAACAACTGTTTCTTAATTAATGCATTTAAAATTGCCAAAATAATAACTTGCTCATTTTAAATCCAATTTCCACAAATGAAATATGTTTTCCATGCAAAATTAAACCACCTTTCCAAATATAAAATTTGTTTCCTGTTTTGAATAATAAAAATTGGTTAAATGATTTAAATCTTGTTTAATTAATTTAATATTGTTAAATTCATAACTTAATCAACTAAAATTCTTTTGGGACCTATAAAATATGTTTTCCAACCATAAAAGTATAAAATTTTGAAATATGAATTTGGTTTAATGCTTTGGACAATTAAAAATTCAAATAAGTTCATGTTTGAATTAAATTCATTTAATTCTTGCTTAAACTTGCTTAATTCATAAGTAATTTATTTGAAATCCTTTTTCAACAAGTGAAACATGTATTCCAACTAAAATCTTGTTTTCTTTTCAAATATAAATTTTTATCTGTTTTGAACAATTTAACTTGATGAAAACAACAAATGCTTGTGTGACACCTTTAAGTAACCAACATTTCCTAACTTAATAACTGAAATTCCGAACTTGTTAAACCTTATTTCTATTTGTTTCTACTGTTGTTATCTTGCTGTTTTACTCATCCATGCATCATGCTAATCCACTTTCATATGATGATTAGCTGTAAAACAATTAATTCAACCATAATCCATGGGCTTTCCATATGCAATCCCAAATTGCATGTGGGTCCATTTAATCATGTTGTTATCTTGTCAACTAGTTTATTTTGATGCATCAATTAAATTGCCATGCATCATCCCATGTTTGTGCACTATGCCATGTTATTGATTGTTTATCTTTCTGCATTGTTTGTTTGCTTCTTCTCGGATACACGACGACGTTGAGACCGACGATACTTACGACACCCCTTCTAAGGAGTTAGCTCAGTACCAGGCTACTGGGTTTGCAGGCAAGTTATCACTCACATGAACCATTGTGTTCCTTTCAACATTGGTTACCGATACTTTCCGTTGTCTATTCTGCTAGCCCTATGATTAGTTGCTTCTGTTACGAACCTATCACATGAATCCTTTAAACCTGATAATGCCTCATCTCCCTTCCTACAACCCATTGTTTGAGCCAGTGTCTTACTAGCATGCTTAGGTTGTTTTGCTCGAGTCTGTTACCCGTTACTTTCTGTTACTACATTCCATTATGTTCTGGGGGCTCGATGTTTAATCAATCAATCATGCTAATGTTGTTATTAATAATAAATTTGATGATAAGGCACCGGCAGGAGGCCCAGGGTGGTTTTGAGGCCTGCTAGTGTCGACCCTAATAGGAAAAGGGTCTTGTCTACTGATCCATGATGAGCGCACTAACCGCATGTGGGAAGCGAGTATGGGCGGCCCCCTCAATTTGATTCGATTCGCATCTCGTCCAAATTGCCACACGTAGTTCGGGCTTTCCATTTGCTGCATGCATGATCTTGCGAGCCCAGGCCAGGGTGGAACTTTCGTAGTCGGCATTTAGGGCGGCGTGGTCTTCTAGTGCTATGAGGGTCCCCTTTTCTTCGTGGGGCTCGATTAGCCGCGCACGCACAGCACGTGGTGCTTTGGGCTTGATGCGAAGAAGAGTTGAGTTGTGTTGAGTGCCCCGCTTGGTGGGAGGCATCCCATCTGGCGGGTTATTCATACGTGTACGGCCAAATTGGTGCAACCCTGCAGGGATAATCTTCTCGAGAAGCCGTGTTTTCCGCGGTTATGGATTACTTGGTGAAAGTACTGGCTAACAAGTACTCAGGACAACTTAAACCTAATGATTAACAACCTTACACCCAATGATTAACAACTTGACTAGTAATAGGCTTATTGACACAATAATATGAACCATCATTAACTCAACTGTGTGAGTTATCCTCGGATTGCTTCTTTGGATAAGGGGCGAGATCCAGGATGGGTTTGTTTGAAGTTATCTTTCAGTTGGTTACAATACTCGATCTTATCTCCTTTCTGTTAGCCGGAAGTGGTAGAATCTCTGTAGTTGGTTAGCGCAGCCAGTTGCAGCATCTTTTATATATTCCCCTTCCTTCCGTTGAACCCAAAGCATCTGTGCTTGGTGTTGACGGGTTACACTTTGGTGAACTGTGAGTCTTGCTTGCCAGTACGTTTATGTACTGACCCCTTTGGGGCTGTGGTTTCCGCAGACCTACGTTTCCGAAGATCTACATGGTGGCCACTACGTGGAGTATGACGAGACTGCTGACGAGTAGATAGCGGACCCGGGCAGGATCCGAGACTTCGTGGATGGGCTCCGTCTGTTTGTTTCCGGCCTCTTAGGCCTATTTGGTTCTTGTCTGTACTCAGACATGTTGAATGCTTCCGCTGTATTGTAATGATGTATTGTTGGGACATGTGTCCTCTGGATGATTGTATCTGCTATTCTCTGCCTTAGTGAAGGCTATTTGCAACCTTATTTCAATCTTTTGTGTATTAGAGACATTCCGTGCTATCATTCCGTTTAACGCTGTTGACGTACCCTGCGTGATTGATATGAAGTACGTCGACAGTAGTGCCTTTGATCTCTAGTGGATAGTTTACATCGACGATGGAATAGCAGGGCTTGTGTTGTCGCGCATAAGCGCAGGCCTACCAGGAAGCTGGGACGTGGGAGCAGTTATGCCCCATAATCCAAGCACCTGCTATCCAGTTCGGCCCGATGAGTATCCCCTAGAAATCAGGGTGCGACAAATGGTATCAGAGCCTGTCTGCCTGTAGGATCCCTTTTTTCTGGTCGCAGTTGAGTCTAGAAACTATTTTGTAGCTATATAGGAAAAAAATGAAACGTGAGAGTAGGAATTCTGCCATTTTTCTTCTTTCCCCACCCACCCACCCTTTTCTGGTAAGGAAGTGCAACGTTGTTTTCTGTTCTCACCTAAACTTTCAAGTTAGGATTTCACGAATTCTGGTTTCTCTAGGATGGTTATATCTACTAGACCATAGGAATGGAGGTGGTTGTAACGTGATTTATCATGTTGCCTACTCACGATTGAGAACGGAGGCGTATAAGCCCCGGAAGCAGATCCTCTATTCCTTAAGCAGTAGATATTGATCCTTTAGAAGCCCGGATGGGTTTTCCGTAGTACCTCAGGAGTTTTGATCTCGTTTTCCCGATGTTGTTTCGTTCTCCTATTCTTCTCAACATCCTTTTCGTCCGTTGAAATCTTGTTGTTGTTTTCCACTACAATTCTTCTACCGGCGTCTAATCAAAACTTCCCAAAGATCAAGTCTATCTAGCCAGAAAGGTTGTTGTTGTTGTTGTTGTTGTTGATTCCAGGCTATGAGAGCTCGCATTCCTATCACCTGGGGTTGTTTCGAGGAAGCATTCCTGAAGCACCACATTCCAGATAGTCTATTCTCCAAATGGATCAAGTTCTATCCAGCTATACACCCTCAATACAAAACCTCTCCCTTTACTTGAAAATGTTCCGGTGGTTTCCAAATTCCCTGACATCTTTCCAGAAGAGTTGCCAGGAATACCTGTCGTTTTGAACTTCCAGAAAAACTATCCAAGGTGCACGATGTGTTTCACGTGTCACAGCTCAAGAGGATCTTCCCAAGAGGTTTCCGGACCTTTTCTTTTCTCAGTAGGAATCTCGGGGCGCGATTCCTTCAAGGGGGGCGTTTTGTAACATCCCAAGTCTGAAAAATAGCCATTAGAATGTTTGCTATCTGTTATTTAATGTTTTGCATCATGGCATCATGTTCATTGCAATTGTTTTGCTTGTTTTCCATTTGTTTTCCAACTGTTTTCATTTGTTTTCCTTTGTTTTCTATTTGAATTTCAAACCAAAATTCAAACCCTTTGTTTCATCCTTGTGATGTTACAATTTCCAAAATGTTATTTCAAATAAAAACAACCAAATTGTTTTCTTTTTATTCCAAAATGCTCACATGTTAAATTGTTGGTTTTAATCAATCATTTAAATTCCAAAAGCACCTTTAAAATTCAAATCAGAGCACTAAAACAGAATCACTTTGAATTATGATGATATCAAAACAAATCAACTTCATTTGGTTATATTTAACATAGGGTTCACCCTATTAAAACCTTTGTTTTCAATATTATTTTATTTAATAGCAAAATACCCTAAATTTGAGCTAATTCCAAGCAACACCAAAATTCACATGTTTTTGAAAAACCACAGTTGACATTTGGTAGGCCTTGAACTAATTAACTCACAGTAATTTTTTCCCAATTTTTTGCAACTCTAAATCTATCTATTCCTTCCAATTTCTTCTTGCTACAAAAAAAAAAGAGAGAAAAACAAAATAGAAAAAAAAGGAGAGAGTGGAGCAGCAGCAAGCCCAGCCCACTTTCCCTAAGGGCCCGTACCCCTTCATCCCTTTCCTCCGTACGCAGGTGACGTCCTCCATGGACAGCGACCTGCGCTGTCACCTCCTCCACCCGATTCTCCCTCCCCCTCCTATATATCTATCCCCAATCCGTGGAGAAAACCCTAGCCTAGCCCTAACCCTAGCCCCAGCCGCCACCAATCTCTCCTCTTCCTCCCCTCCATCTCCCTGCCACTTCTCTGAAGTTTCTGAACCATGCAACCACCGAAAAAACAGCCCTTTTGGCCTCCGTTGATCGCCGGAGTTCCGGTCCTCCTCCGGCCAGGAAGGGGGCGAAAATGGAACCGCCCCATCATGCTCTCCCTCTTTGGCGAAGGCGCCGTGGACCGAGGAGGCCCCGGGCGGCCGCGCCGTCGAGGTTTCCGGCCGGCCACCTCCCCTGCACCGCCTCCCTGCATCCGCCCCGACCCCTCCTGCTCGAGGCCATCTAGGTGAGGCTTTCCCCCCGATCGCTACTCCCTCTCCCTCTCGCCCCTCTACCTCCTCCCCTAGCGGCCGCACCCCCACCCCTCGCAGCAGCTCCCTCCGGCAAGCAGCAGGCCGACGGCCAAGTCCCTGTCGTGGTGCCTGTTCGGGTTCAGTTCGACATTCAGAAAACATCCCGCGTACTGAAGCTCATACCCCCCCCCCCCGAGTTCCCTTTCCATCACAAGGCTTCATTCATCCCACTGGTTCTGTCCCTGTGCGCGCGCAGCGAACCCTCAGGTCGCGGGTTCGAGTCCCGCACCCCCACCTTTTGCTGTTATTTTCGTTTGGTTCAGAGTGGTTGTCTGAACCTTATCCCCCTCGCCGCTCCCATCCTAGCAACACACAGAGAAACATCCCACTGGTTAGGTCCCTTTGGTGCAGTTAGGAGGTGCTGGGTTCGAGTTCCCCCTCTCCCAATCAAAACCATCTTTTTATTTTCCATGTGTTTGGTCACAGCAACATCCCAAAATCCCACATAGGCCCCTGGCACTTATTTCTAGCCCTGTAAAAATATTTTCCAAGTCCCTAATAAGTTAAAAATGGCAGATTTACCCCAAATCTTGTAAATTGCATAAGAAAATCATTTTAACTCCAATTTTAACTTTTTAAATATGTTTTCTGTCCCAAATTAAATGTTCTTTCCAAATATAAAATTTGTTTACTGTTTTGAATATTTTAAATTGGTGCAAAATTTGAAAACTTGTCAAATTCACTTAAACTTGCAAAATTCATAACTTGTTCATAAAAATTCCAAATTGCACAAACTAAATATGTTTTCCAATCAACTTTTCATGTACTTTCCAAATATAAATTTTGTTTGCTGTTTTGAATAATTTAAATTGCTGAAAACAACTGTTTCTTAATTAATGCATTTAAAATTGCCAAAATAATAACTTGCTCATTTTAAATCCAATTTCCACAAATGAAATATGTTTTCCATGCAAAATTAAACCACCTTTCCAAATATAATTTTTTTTCCTGTTTTGAATAATAAAAATTGGTTAAATGATTTAAATCTTGTTTAATTAATTTAATATTGTTAAATTCATAACTTAATCAACTAAAATTCTTTTGGGACCTATAAAATATGTTTTCCAACCATAAAAGTATAAACTTTTGAAATATGAATTTGGTTTAATGCTTTGGACAATTAAAAATTCAAATAAGTTCATGTTTGAATTAAATTCATTTAATTCTTGCTTAAACTTGCTTAATTCATAAGTAATTTATTTGAAATCCTTTTTCAACAAGTGAAACATGTATTCCAACTAAAATCTTGTTTTCTTTTCAAATATAAATTTTGTTATCTGTTTTGAACAATTTAACTTGATGAAAACAACAAATGCTTGTGTGACACCTTTAAGTAACCAACATTTCCTAACTTAATAACTGAAATTCCGAACTTGTTAAACCTTATTTCTATTTGTTTCTATTGTTGTTATCTTGCTGTTTTACTCATCCATGCATCATGCTAATCCACTTTCATATGATGATTAGCTGTAAAACAATTAATTCAACCATAATCCATGGGCTTTCCATATGCAATCCCAAATTGCATGTGGGTCCATTTAATCATGTTGTTATCTTGTCAACTAGTTTATTTTGATGCATCAATTAAATTGCCATGCATCATCCCATGTTTGTGCACTATGCCATGTTATTGATTGTTTATCTTTCTGCATTGTTTGTTTGCTTCTTCTCGGATACACGACGACGTTGAGACCGACGATACTTACGACACCCCTTCTAAGGAGTTAGCTCAGTACCAGGCTACTGGGTTTGCAGGCAAGTTATCACTCACATGAACCATTGTGTTCCTTTCAACATTGGTTACCGATACTTTCCGTTGTCTATTCTGCTAGCCCTATGATTAGTTGCTTCTGTTACGAACCTATCACATGAATCCTTTAAACCTGATAATGCCTCATCTCCCTTCCTACAACCCATTGTTTGAGCCAGTGTCTTACTAGCATGCTTAGGTTGTTTTGCTCGAGTCTGTTACCCGTTACTTTCTGTTACTACATTCCATTATGTTCTGGGGGCTCGATGTTTAATCAATCAATCATGCTAATGTTGTTATTAATAATAAATTTGATGATAAGGCACCGGCAGGAGGCCCAGGGTGGTTTTGAGGCCTGCTAGTGTCGACCCTAATAGGAAAAGGGTCTTGTCTACTGATCCATGATGAGCGCACTAACCGCATGTGGGAAGCGAGTATGGGCGGCCCCCTCAATTTGATTCGATTCGCATCTCGTCCAAATTGCCACACGTAGTTCGGGCTTTCCATTTGCTGCATGCATGATCTTGCGAGCCCAGGCCAGGGTGGAACTTTTGTAGTCGGCATTTAGGGCGGCGTGGTCTTCTAGTGCTATGAGGGTCCCCTTTTCTTCGTGGGGATCGATTAGCCGCGCACGCACAGCACGTGGTGCTTTGGGCTTGATGCGAAGAAGAGTTGAGTTGTGTTGAGTGCCCCGCTTGGTGGGAGGCATCCCATCTGGCGGGTTATTCATACGTGTACGGCCAAATTGGTGCAACCCTGCAGGGATAATCTTCTCGAGAAGCCGTGTTTTCCGCGGTTATGGATTACTTGGTGAAAGTACTGGCTAACAAGTACTCAGGACAACTTAAACCTAATGATTAACAACCTTACACCCAATGATTAACAACTTGACTAGTAATAGGCTTATTGACACAATAATATGAACCATCATTAACTCAACTGTGTGAGTTATCCTCGGATTGCTTCTTTGGATAAGGGGCGAGATCCAGGATGGGTTTGTTTGAAGTTATCTTTCAGTTGGTTACAATACGCGATCTTATCTCCTTTCTGTTAGCCGGAAGTGGTAGAATCTCTGTAGTTGGTTAGCGCAGCCAGTTGCAGCATCTTTTATATATTCCCCTTCCTTCCGTTGAACCCAAAGCATCTGTGCTTGGTGTTGACGGGTTACACTTTGGTGAACTGTGAGTCTTGCTTGCCAGTACGTTTATGTACTGACCCCTTTGGGGCTGTGGTTTCCGCAGACCTACGTTTCCGAAGATCTACATGGTGGCCACTACGTGGAGTATGACGAGACTGCTGACGAGTAGATAGCGGACCCGGGCAGGATCCGAGACTTCGTGGATGGGCTCCGTCTGTTTGTTTCCGGCCTCTTAGGCCTATTTGGTTCTTGTCTGTACTCAGACATGTTGAATGCTTCCGCTGTATTGTAATGATGTATTGTTGGGACATGTGTCCTATGGATGATTGTATCTGCTATTCTCTGCCTTAGTGAAGGCTATTTGCAACCTTATTTCAATCTTTTGTGTCTTAGAGACATTCTGTGCTATCATTCCGTTTAACGCTGTTGACGTACCCTGCGTGATTGATATGAAGTACGTCGACAGTAGTGCCTTTGATCTCTAGTGGATAGTTTACATCGACGATGGAATAGCAGGGCTTGTGTTGTCGCGCATAAGCGCAGGCCTACCAGGAAGCTGGGACGTGGGAGCAGTTATGCCCCATAATCCAAGCACCTGCTATCCAGTTCGGCCCGATGAGTATCCCCTAGAAATCAGGGTGCGACAAGATCTCACCCTCCTTTTATAGGGGAGGGGGAGGAAGCCCAAGGGGGGTGCGGCCAGCCCATGGTGGTGCCCCCACCTCTTCCCTCTTCATGTGAGTGGACACTCCACTCACACCCACTCATCCTCCACTTAATCTCCACTAAAAAATCCCAAAGTTTTTTCTTTAATGAATAAATAAAATATTTTTATTTCTTTATTTCAGCATTTGTTAATTCTGTTAACAAACATTTGCATATAGCACCTTGAATCATTTGTTAATTCTATTAACAAACATTCGATGGAAAACCCCTTGAACTATTTCAAATTTACCCGAAATGATTTCGGTGTTGTCCAAACTTTTCTCCGATATTCCGTATCCTCTCAAATGCGTCATCGAACCTTAAGTGTGTCACCCTACGGTTCACAAATAACATAGACATGATCGAGACACCTCTCCGGTCAATAATCAACAGCTGGATCTGGAGATCCGTGATGACTCCTATATATTCAACGATGACTCTCGTGATCGTGTGAACAATCAACGTCGTGACTAATTCCATTTGTCTCGCGATATTTTACTTGTCCGAGATCCGATTATTGGTATCAACCATACCTTGTTCGATCTCGGTACCGACAAGTACACTTTTACTCGTTTCCTGAAATGACATCCTTGTGACCTAGTCACGTGCTTGCAAGCGGTGTCGATGTGATATCACCGAGAGGACCCAGAGTATATCTCTCCGTCATTTGGATGGAAAAATCCTACTCCTGATCCATGAGCCTCAACTAATAGTTTCCGAATACCAATGGCACCTTTATAGTCACCCTGTTACGGCGTGACGTTTGATGGCATCAAAGCACCCTTCCGGTATTAGTGATTGACATGATCTCATGGTCTAAGGAATAAGTTACTTTGTATGCAAGATATAACAATATAAACTAAATGACTTGATCGTATTGTTATAATTAGTTTGGGTTTATGTTCATCAAATCATTCTTCTAATGACATGACTCTGTTATCAACATCCAATGTTCAAGATTAGGAAACCTTCATCATTGATGCAAACGTTGATGGTGCCTTGACGGGGAGACTTCTTGATGATGATTAAGTCCCCGTCAACGACACCCGAAATTCTTGTTGCTATGGATGGTGTGTTGGGAACCCCAAGAGGAGGGTGTGATGAGTGCAGCGGTAAGAATTTCCCTCGGTTAAGAACCATGGTTATCAATCCAGTAGGAGAAAGAGGATCTTTGGAAGGTTGATGCCACTGACGGTGGTCATGGCGCCTCACTGGTGTCAGCAACAACGCGGAACCTGCACACAACACAACTAAAATACTTTGTCCCAACGGTACAGTGAGGTCGTCAATCTCACCGGTCTTGCTGAAAACAAAGATTAGACGTATAGTGTGGAAAATGGTGTATGCTTGCAGTAAGTAAAGAAAACATGGAATTGTAGTGGTTTGTTTAACAGTGTAGGAAAATGGACCGGGGTTCATAGGTTCACTAGTGGTGTCTCTCCATCTTTACCTAATAATAAAGGCATTAAGGCTTCCTTGGTTTGGTTTGGTACGTCATCCAAATTACCTCTAAAATACTACGTAATTACCCACTCTGCCATCCATAAGTTAAAAAACGGTTCAACACTATTTTCCTTTTGCAGATCCTAGATCAATCCGCTTCGTATGTCAAGAGTCTTTCAAAGCGTCTTTCAGAAGAAAAAAAAAACGATTCAAGCAGCCCGTTTCCTTCACATTCCTTTGTCCTCGGGATCCGATAGGATTTCCAATAAAAGCGGCGACCAACACGCGAGATAAATGGAACCGCTTCCTTGGGGTTCTCTGCCGCAGAATAGTAGATGAGCAGGTACGTCTAATCGTAGGCGAGTAAAACTCCATGCACGGCAGGAAAAGAGGAAAAAAAAACGGGTCAAACGATGCCCACGATCCCAATCGCTAGGCCACCGACCACAGCCTTGCCTAGAGTGATTTCATCAACAGAAGAACAGAGGAGAGAAGAGGTACAGAAAGAAAGAAATTGGACCCCGAATCGACCCATGGCATGGCGCTTCCTCGGACCACCGAGTTAGAGACGATGAACAGACCTCTCGTTCAACGCATACGTCTCAGAGCGCTCCACGCCGTCGACAAGCCGAGCAGAAGAACTCGGCCTCAATGGTCGTGATGTCATCAGCGTCGTCTGGGGCTCCGGCAAGATCGCCGCCTTCGGACCAGATCGTACGTCCGTCACCCCCGTACAGTAGATTGTCCTACGTTGATCCAAGTTCTACACTGACGTGAGTTCTGTTGCTGATGGATCCGTTTATAAATTTTGGTGTCCGGAGCTGCGGGCAGCGAGGAAAGTGCAGATTGCGTCGGCGCATGTTACACATCCTCCTTGCGCACGCGTGGAAGAAGTTTGTCACGACGGCGCAGGACCTGGCCCCGGAGGATGTCAAGCAGGTGAGGGTTGTCGTTAACAGTCGTTGTCGTGCAAAGCCTTCTGTGCCCATGGATTTCTTTGGAAACATGGCGGTAGTGAGACCAAAAACTGCCTGAACCAACCGTCGCAGGAGGACAAAGACCTCAAGATTAATTCATCTGATTGCGAGAAAATTTGGAGCGGCCAAATGCGTCCGACCAGTACAACGACAAACATTGTTGTCGCAAGGAACCCAAATCAGACGAAACTTGCTTGGTCGTGCCGACATAGACACTAACTCATGTATTTCCTTGTCCCTTTTTAAACTCTGATGATTCAACCGGACAATCAATTGTTGGTAAAACTCTATCTTTATACACTTATTTTGATTTTATCCAGATCGATCTTCATCACTTACACGCGTTGGTTGTCTGAGGATACATGATTTTTTTTTCTCTTAGATTTCATCATGCTCATTCATCACTTTTGCATGTTGTTTGTCCTTTCAACGAACCAGGGTTCGATCCGTCACTTGGACCAGGTTATAGTAAGTTAGTAAAAGTGTGTACCCTCCTACATATATTCTTGCGTGTGAAAGATGTGAATTTTATCACTATACATCCTACGAATTTATATATTCCTCACTTGCATGTTCCTTTTTAGCATGTAGTAGTGCACCATTTAACCTAGGAAACTGCCAGTCTGCAGCTTTAGTATAAATATTTCACCTTAAGTTAACAAGACCAGAAGGGGGACTTCGTAGGAAACTACCAGTCTTGAACTGTAGTGCATCATTTTAAACAAACTTTCAACTAAAGCCGTGCTAATTTTACTTGGGATTTTGGGTTCTGATTTTGTTTAACGGTGTATTAGGGTATACGTCATTTACACATGTGCTATTTTTACTATAAAGGACCGTGGTTCTTATGCTCTGCTAGATATTGAATTGAACATTGCTCAGTAGTGAAATCAATCCATGCAAATGATGATAACTTGAGCCAGCTATGTGTTTGTTGTTGGAGAAGATCATGTGATATTGGCAATATGTCATTTCATTTGGATTTGGTTCACTCCCAATATTATATTCTTGTGGTCTCAATTCATTTTCCATATTTGATGTGTATATCATTGATTTTTTTTCTTATTTAAGATTTTAAGAATCATGCCAACAATATGTACCCATCACAACACACGTGTTCATCCCGTCTCATCATCTAATCTAGAGTCACCATCGTGCCAATGAGAACTTTGTGCACCTCCATGACTGCATATTTTTCTATCCCGTTGTAACGCACGGGCACGTTTGCTAGTAAAAGATAGCATGTTGGGTGAACAAATTACAGCTAGGCAATTGACAAATAGAGGTTGCACCGTAGTACACATTCATGACATGATGACTACTATGATATTTAGTGCGGGCATTACAACAATATACATAGACCGTAATCCAACTGCATCTATGACTAATAATCCACCCTCGGGTTATCATCTGAACTCCCTTAGGTAATAAGTTGCAAACAACAAATAATCGCATTAAGCAATGTGTGTAATGTAAGCAATGATTGTGCACGCGGGCACTCACACCGATGTTTTCTCCCTAGTCGTAACAACACATCCTCCCCGTCACGTTTTTGTCACTCGAGCACAGGCGAAAAGGAGGCATGAACCCAACTATCGGGCATAAATACTCCCTCTTGGAGTCACTAGCAACTACTTTGCCAGAGCAACCACTAGCAACAGAAAGCATGCAAGATCACAAATAACATATGCAATAAAGACTATAATCAACTTGGCATAACTTCAATATTCATCGAATCCCAACAAACACATCACATAGAATTACATAAGAACAATCACGATCATGTTAGGCAGCTCACGAGATATAAACATTGAGGCATAAGAGGAGAAGACAACCATCTAGCTACTGCTATGGACCCGTAGTCCAAGGATGAACTACTCACACATCACTCCGGAGGCAGGCATGGTGATGAAGAGGCCTCCGGTGATGATCTCCTCTCCGGCAGGGTGCCGGGAGACAGCTTGAGAACCCCCCCTGATCTAGGGTTGACGACGACGGCGGCTGCGGAACTTTTCGGGGATTTTTTATCAGGTGCCTAGGGTTTTCCTTTGGAGGGGAATAAATAGGCGAAAGGGCAAAGGCGGTGGAGCCCTGGGGGCCCCACACCACCACCCCCCGGCGCGGCCAAGGGGGGCGCGCCACCCTATGGTGTGGGCCCCCTGAGGCCCCCCTCCAGGTCTCTTCGGGACTCCATGGAACCTTCGTGAATTCTAAGACTTCCGGGATTCGAATTTTCCAATTCCGAGAATATTTCCAGAACAACTTTTCTGAAACTAAAAACTGCAGAAAACAAGGAACTGGCTCTGTGGCATCTTGTCAATAGGTTAGTCCGTAAAATCGATAAAAATGATATAAAGAAGGGAAAAAACATGTATCAATTGGCATAATATCATCATGGAACATC